>CAUYQG010155460.1:0-55629 GCA_963574415.1 Tarsius wallacei
GGTTCGAGACCCGCCTGGGCAGGTGAAACCTCATCTCTACAATAAATCAAAAAAATTAGCCGGGCGTGGTAGCGCGCGCCTGTAGTTCCAGCTACTTGGAAGGCTGAGGCGGAAGGATCGCCGGAGCCCAGCAGGTCAAGGCTGCTGTGGCCGGAAGCGGCCACTGTACTCCAGTCTGGGCAACAGGGTGAGACGCCAACTCAAAAAAAAAAAAAAAACTATTGTCATCAAACGTTGGACAGCAACACTCTGTGCCAGATAAAATGGAATACTGTAAGATATTTAAGGAAAGGTAATATGAGTGAAAGATTTTACATCCAAGAAAACTGACCTCCAAGTATACAGGGCACAAAGTATTATCAACACGCAAGAACTCGGGGCAAAAATCAGAACCCCCCAGAAATGCAAAATTCAGGTGAGAGGGTGGGGACAAGAGGTACAAGTCCTGAGTGGATAAGACTGTGCAAAATAAGGGGAGAAAGGGAGAAAGTGAAGAAGAGAGGAAGATAGGAAGGGAGGAAGGCAGGAAGGGAGGAAGGGAGGAAAGAGGGAGGGGCGGAGGGAAGGCAGGAAGCAAGGAAGAAAGAAAGGAAGACAGAAAGCAAGAAAGACATTTGGCATTGCTACGTCTGAATGTTTGTATCTTTCTAAAATTCATGTGTTAAAACTTAACCAGGAAAATGAGCATCCACAGCTCACGCAGCACACAGGTTGTTGTCTTGTGAAACCATTTTAAAAGGGGGGAGATCCCCCTCTAGATCTGGGGCCACAAACATAGAAAATGAGTTAAGAACATCTTGTCATACCAGAAAGCGAAAGACCTATCAGACTTCAGGGTCATGTCAAAAGGACTTAGGAATTGAATCAAAAAGGCGCTCCCTGGCAAAAATGAAATAAATTGAGCTCCAATAAGCCTAATAAATGCAATGGATTAAAACCCATTATATGTTTCATTATGCTATAGTGAGGCAAATAATTATAATAGTAATAATGATAGAGGACCAATTCAAGATCTCAAAAACTGAAAGAAGAGGCAAAGTGTCTCTTTCTAAAAGTATTGCAAGATACACATTTTTTAAAAATGGACTCAGTCAGAATATCAACATTTTGGAAGACATACTGAATGATCAGATCTAGGCATCGTACCTCAATAACTATGGCATCACAGAAAGAGAGACGACCAGACAATTCACACCTCTGATGAATGAACACACCAGCACTGAGAGTCTTGCCGGAGAGGCTGAACCCACGTCTGATCAATTCTCTCAATTTAGTTGTCAATTTGCAGGAGATACAGCAGACACTGGAGTGTGCTGCACAGCACCAAAGGGGTGCAATCCCTAAAACCCAGACGGTGGGATACCGCAGGCTAAATGACTTGGGTCTGCCACAAATAAACTACAAAGAAAATAAAGGGATAGAAGGAGAACCTATATATTAAATGAGATTTAAAATAAATATTTTTTAAATGGCAGGGCTAAAAAACGGTGTGCAGGGATGAAAAGTTGGGAACCCCATTAACTGTGTAGGCCAGTTCCTTAAAATAAATCTCCCTTCTCTCTCAACACACCCGCAGCCATACCCACAAATCCTATTGGTTCTGTTTCTCTGGAACTTTCTCTTTATATGTGTAGCTATAGAGATAGCTAGACATAAACATAAATATCCTCTCTCTAGATGGGCATATTGATTGATAAACTATATAAAGGTACCAAAAATGTGTACACATTTTAAGAAAGGAAAAAACTGTATTAAAATTGTAGATGAATACAAGTTGCATTTGACTTCTGCATTTACAAGAGGTGCTCAAAGTGGTTACCATCAGCATCCAGACATTTCTGATGACAACAAACTAAAAGTAATACGTAAATGATAACATCTCTTAAAATGCATATTTTTTTGTATCCCCAGTATATCACATTTTATTAGTTCTGTGTCTCTGGAAAACCCTTACTCATACACTAATTGTATAACTTTTGAACAAGTTACCTATTATCTCTGTGTTCTGAGTGCTTCATTGATGAAGTGGGACAAATTAATATCCCAATGTACTGGGAAGGGCTTCCCTAATAGAAGATGAAGACTTCACAGAGGCCATTGGGCTTTTCCCCCTTGTTCTGACATCAGAAGAAGAATGCCTGGAAAAGTAGCAGCCACCTCATGACCATGAAGATGAAAACCACATGCTGAGGACTGTGTGGCTGGGCAAAAGCAAAGAAGACTGGGTCCCCGGAGCCATCCCACCTGCTTGTGACAGAAAGCTGCAAAGTTGAGCTAGAAAATTACTGTGGTTCAAACTAATGCATCTAAGCATAACCCTCACCTCTAGTGTCAAGCACAAGACTCCAGATGGAATCATGAGCTAATGTGCTTTACTTGAACAATATCTAGGACACATGAAGGGCTCTGTAAAGATGGTCATTGTCATTGTGTGCCATCCTTCATGTCGATCTCCCACCATAGCACAATTGCTGCAGCAATAGTTCCGGGTAATGATACCCTCAGCCTTGGTTCCAGAGAAAGAAAATTGTGTTTCTCCTTCAGGCATCCAACAAAAGTCCTACTCTTGGCCCAAGCCTAATGCTGAGGGTTGGGGCTTGGATTGCCCACATTAGCAATTAGAACTACAGGATGCCTAATTATATTTGAATTTGAGATACACGATGAATTGTTTTTAGTGTAATATGTTGCATGCAGTATTTGGAAGGTGGTTGTACCATCAAAGTAGTCATTGTTTATCTGATAATCAAATTTAACTGGGCATTCTATATTTAATCCAGCAACCCTAGTTGGGGCCCTTTACAGCCAAATACCTTAGCTGAGAGGGTGGTGGGAGTTATAATTTATTAAATGAAATTCTGGGTCTGTTTTATCAAAATCAAGTGAATGAATGCTTGGAGCAGGGACAATACAGACACACACACACACACACACACACACACACACACGCACATAGATGTCTTCTCCAAACATCTCATTTTCCAAAACAAAACAACTCATAGAAACTGCAAACTGAATATATGCAACAAATAGATAACACAGCAATGGTGGAGACCTAAAAAAATAAAGTATGAAAAAAATCCTACCTGTACATAAGGTAGTTGTAATCCAACCTCACTGGTATTTATGACAGACAAAAATTTCTATTTTTTTCCTCCAGTCATTCAACTGCTGGATGAAACCCCCAATAAGACATAAAGGAAATCACAGCACAGATTATAAAGATTCAGAAAGAATATAATTATATGATAGATGTGTGTGTGTGCTGTAAGCTTGCACATATCTATCTCTTTCTGAAAAAAGGATTGCATAAAGAAAATCCCTGATTTCATTGAAAACAATAATTATGTCAGTTACACTAAGAAAAGGATTCTAATACTCCAAATTTTGAATATTTGGTAGTTTGCAGTCTAGTATTCTGCATATTTGTTGCAAACTGAAAGATGCTGGTGTGATATATGCCAGTGCGTGTCTGTGTGTGCGTAGTTGTGTGTGTCTACATAGATATATATACACATATATACTTTTTTTCATTTCTCCCTGGTCTTAGCCTGTGATCTACTTGGATCTAGTAAAAATCCACTGTGGAGACATGATAGGAATTAGCAATATTATGTGAATTTTAATGGTCTTAAATTAGACAGCTCTTAGAATGCCAGGATTCAAGTCCTTTGATTTTATATAACTGACAACTTCTGCATAGCACTTTAGTCAGGCAGACTCTACAACAATTAAATAAGAACAAAAGGCTTCTAGTACTGACATTACTGCAAATATATATATATATAGGATGTATAGTTAATTCTCTCCCTTTACAGATTCTGCTAACAGCCTAAGCTGCAGCCTCAATTTCTCGTCCTTTGTAAAAACTTGAGCCCTGTGATAACAGGAAAATTGCCTTCAGCTTTTTTTTTTTTAAGTGAGTATTCAAAATGGACAAAGGAGTTTGACATATGACCACTGAAGATTGTTTTTTGTTTTCAACAGAAACAAAAAAAAAAAAATCTGTTTTTGAAGTTGTCAGCATTGAATGAGAAAAGTTACATTTATTCATTCACTTTTTTGTTCTTTCATCCAGTATTAATTGAGCACCTATTTTGTGCCAGGCACTAGTCACTGGGGACACTGCAGGAACTGGGGTGCCTTGTCCACCCTCCTGGGAAGAGACTCTCACTCCAGAGCATCAGGATCGTTCCATTGCCACAATCTAGGAAGTGCTTCGTGTGTTTTGGTCTCTTGTCTATAGGAAAAATGCTAAGGACAAGAGTTACTGGAGTGAGTTGGAGATATTTTATGCCTTTGTTGTCTAAAGGGTATAGAGATGAATACTTTTTAAATTTTATTCATTCTGTATGTTTTTAATCAATGCAGATCTTATATGTAAGTTTTCAGTTGCTATTTTCTTTCAAAATAGATATTTAAATCAGTTAAGATAGAGTTAGTGAAAAGATTGAGTAAAAAGTAATAGTGGTGGTTTGTGGATTGGTAATATTTACTGGAAGTGGTCTACAAGCTTCAAACACTGTTATCTGTCATCTCAGGACCTCCAGGAGGAACCTTGCCTACCTGATTTCCTCTTGGCTTGGCTCCTTGGGGCTGAAGTTCCTCTCATCACAACATCTTTTGGTAGATGTTGCAGATCAAGCTATAAGAGCAAATTCTCCTGGAAAAAAGAGCACATTGGCTTACATTTACACAAAAGAATAAGTGAATGACAGGTGACTTTCCACCATTTTGTGAGGGAACGCCCCTGGAGACAGGAAATGTGTTCAGGAAGGGGTCAAAGGGTGAGGAGAAGTGGTAGTTGGGGCTACATGAAGCCTCATGATTGTTGATTTGTCAAGCCAGATGTAATATCAGCCCTGATTGCCAGGGCTCTGCAGTTACATAGTGATGTTCAGAGCAATGAAAAGAAACAAGAAGATTCTTGGTTCCGGTTTTAATTTTTAGTTTTGAGGCCTATTGCCAAATTGCAATACAACCAGCATGAACCAACCACTCAAATAATGTCTTAATGAAGTAAAATATTAGAAAATAAAATCTAAAAAAGAAAAAAATCATAGCAAGTAGCACTTGTCCTACACTCTAGGGTTTGCAAAATACTCCCAATACTTAACCAAATCTTTTCATTTGATCTTACTAATGAAGGAATTCTTCCTAAGCCTCGGATCCCAAATGAGGTGGGTGGCTGAAGTGGGTGGCCACAGCATAGGCTGAGCTTCAGAAGGTTAAAATTTCTGTTATGTATCATGCCTCTATCCCCTGCTCTGCCTGTAGTAAAACTGTTACATTTAGTGACATGGTTATTTGTACCCTTGAGTCAAAATGATGAGGCTTCCTATGTACAGTAGAGCAGGCTGCTCTGACTGGCAGCATTTTGGCGTGTGTGTGTGTGTGTGTGTGTGTGTGTGTGTGTGTGTTTTCCACATTCAGCGCCTTAAAGGCTCATTTATTTGAAGTCCAGTTGATTTTCCAAAAACCAGGGAGCATTATAAAAATATGACAACATTTGCATTATAGGTATCACTTACTCAAAAATGATAGATCACCAAACTGAATTAATGTGGATAATCAGGCTGTTTATACTAGTGTAAATGGTGCAGTTTTGGTTTTATTTCTTCTTTTTTCATCCCCACACTTTCCCTAGTTGTTTCATCTCCTGCCTCCATCACATTTAAAGGAATCTGATGACTGTGCTTTAATTTAGGGGCTACTGTTGCTCATTGCTGCCCTAGAATGCTCTACAGACAAGCAGCATTGACATCCCCAGGGAGCTCGTTAGAAATGCAGACTCTCAGGCTCTACCCCAGACCGACTGAATCAAAATCTACATTTTAACAAGATCCCCAGGTGATTCATGCACATATTAAAGTTTGAGAAGCCCTGCCAAAAACCCTTCCTCCATTCATCCAAGACAGAAAATTGATTTTTAAAAAATAATAACAAAATAAGGAACCAGGTTAGTACAGTGCAGTGTAAAACCTGCACTGACAAAGGCAGGGAAGAGGGAGGGAAGAGAGGGAGCCAGGGAGGAAAAGGAGAAGAGAAAAAAAGGGCTAGCTATTTACTAATCTGGAAGTCCAGACCTTATTTCAAAGAACACTGTGAGAATATTATTTTCCTATTCCTGTTTTAAACAGCAATGTTTCATATTTCCTGGGAAAGGGGGCTAAAAGCTAGAGCACCATATATTTTGTATAGGTAAGGTTTTAATATGCTTCAGAACCCCCAGTGCCTAATGAAAGCCTTTTAAGTAAATCTCACGAAGCTCTAATCTCCAAGAGCCTCCCATGTTCTTCTCTGCTGTTCTTGTTTAATTTTTAATAAGAACAATTCCACGCAGCTCGAAAGCACGGCTCAATTAAGAAATATTCCTACCAGGCATCTTTGAAATCTTACAGTGTTCTCTTCCTTCTGTTTCCTCATGACCCTCAATTTGGTTGTGTCGAGAGGTTTGTGGGGAGGAGGGGAAAAAAAAACGAAGCTTATTTTTTAATTGCAAGTTCAATTTCACACTGTTATTTAGGAGATGGCAAGACCAGTTTCAAAGACAGAAACGCAACTCATGTAACTGCTGCCAGAAGGCTACAGTGGAATATCTTAGTACCCTATTTTGAAATTTCAAGTGGCATCTTTGATCTGATTCCTTAGGCATTAGATGTCCTTGAAGTTATATCAAGGTCATGAGAAATAATTTTGAAGGAAACAATTGTGTCTAAATCATAGAACCCCCAATCACAAGTATTCTAAAGTAATTTAAACTTAACCCCCTTATAATGCTGCATGGTTTATAACAGAAGAATTATTGCTTAGTTCTTTCTTGTAAAATTTACCTTGCATTAACGTGTCCTTTCTAAAGGCCAGTTGCTAGTGATGTAAATCTAGCCACAAATTTTCATGAGCTGCTCCTGTTTTTCAGCTGAGAATTTTATGTTTACACCAATATCTGCATATCTAATACATCAAAACATACACACACATGCATGTGTATATGTGTATTTGACAACAACAACCCCCAGTGGTGTTAATCCTGTTGGTTAATTTCACAAAACTGACACAAAAGCACAATTGCAAATGTATGAAATAATGCATTCATTATTCTCTGTAACCCATTCACTGCCTGAAATGTGAGGATGCTTACTAAATTGAGCATAATATAAATGGGACAATTATATAGAGAGAATTGTGAAGGGGAAAGACAGTTAAAATAGCAGTAAGAAAAACATCATCATATATCAGAGCTATAGCTACGCTGACCACTAAATTTAACTTTGTCTATTTTAGTGGCAGAGACTAAAGGGAAAACACAAATTACACATCACACATGTATCATAGGAGAAAATACATAAATATACCAAAAGCAAAACTTTAATGGCCCCAAAGAAATTTTCACATGAATCTATATATTAGGGACTTCAACTAACCTAACAGCCAGTATCTTTGAGCATGGCTATACCAAATATAAAATACAAAAATATTGATTTCTAGTTGAACAGTCTTTATAATAACAACTGTGAGAGACAAATTTCTACAGGTAAATGAGATAATACTGTCCAATGTAGCATAGTTCACTATGGGGATGGAAGTCAGAGATCTTCTGTAGACATGGCTCAAAATGACCAATGTCCCTTATAAGCATCAGGCATTCCTAGCAAATTCATCAAGGTTACGACTAATATTTCATTCCTGGAGACTCAGTGTCTTTAGAAACTAAACGTCTTAAAGTAAAAATTAACATCCTTTCATAAAAATGTAGGAGCTTGAAAGTTTAACTCAGTCACAAACCATTTTTAAAAAAATAACTTTATTGAGATATAATTTGTATAACACAAAATTTACTCATTTTAATGATCTTTAGTAAATTTATGAAGTGGTGCGACTATCACCATAATCCAGCTATACAATATTTCATCATCCCTAAAAGATTATGCCCATTTACAGTTAATTTTTTTTCCACCTCCAAACATAGGCAGCCACTAATCTGTCTGTCTCCATGGATTTGTTTTTTTCTGGGTATTGCATAGACATGGAATCACATAGCATGTGGTCTTTTGTGAAGAATCCCTGGCCTCTACTCACTGCTTTCACTTAGCATAATGTTTTTGAAATTTATCCCTATGGTAGTATATATCAGGACTTCATTTCTTTTTATTGACAAATAGCATTCCCTTGTGTGGACATACCACATTGTATGTATCCATTTATTAGTTGATGGTGAGTTGTTTCTTATTTTATTTTTATTTTATTTTTAGAAATAGGGTCTTGCTATGTTGCCCAGGCTAACCTCAAACTCCTGGCCTCAAGCAATCCTCCTACATGGCCTCCCAAAAAGCTGGGACTACAGGTGTGAGCTGCAGTGCCCAGTCAGTTGTTTCTAATGCTAGACACAAAGAAAAGGAGAGTTGTAAATGCTACGGGTGGGGCCCCATATTTAGTTCAAAAAGTTCATATTTAGTTTGGACTTTTTCATAAGCTAGGAAAAACAAGGAGCATCTGGTTTCCAGATCATATAACACGCAAGAGAGAAATAAAAAATAAGTTTTGCCAAGCCATAAAATAATTTTCTGCACACTCTTCCTCCCCCATCTAGTTTTTAATAAATATACTTATTGAAGGCTTATAATATATGAGGCTTATGGCAATTCTGTATGTCTTATCTCATTTAATTTTCACACTAACCCTATGAAGTAAGTATTATTTTTGCCTCCTTTTAATAAAAGAATTGCCTGAGAGCAGTGGCTCATGCCTGTAATCCCAGCACTTTGGGAAGCCAAAACGGGAGGACTGCTTGAGTCCAGAAGTATGTGACCAGCCTGGGCAGCATAACGAGATCTCATCTCTACAAAAAATTTAAAAAATTAGCCAGGTATGATGGCACACAACTATAGTCTCAGCTACTGGGGAGGCTGAGGTGGAAGGGTTGCCTGAGCACAGGAGGTCAAGGCTGTGGTGAGCCATGATCATGCCACTGCACTCTAATCTGGACAACAGAGTGAGAACCCAACCCAATCGATCAATTAATCAATAGGGAATCCAGAATTTTGATAATTAATTGCTCATTGCTCAAGATCATGCATCTAGGAGCAGGTAATAGGAAAATTCAAACCTCATAATCTGATTCCAGAACCCAAATAACTATTGTTTTTATTCTGCCTCTTTTGTATTGCTATACAAATGTCATTTCCTTAGACAAGTCCTTTCCTGATATCCTGAATAGCCCAGAGACTTCTGGTAAGTGTCCTTTAAACCTCTGTGTTTCTCTATGACACTCACTGCCCTAGTAATGAGGATTTTGTATCCACATTTTCTTCCAGTCTGTTGGTTTCATGAGAACAGAGAGCTAAACTTAGTTCTGTTTTCTTCTTGTTACACCCTAGCCCCTGCCCCATCCTGAGCCTATTATAGGCATTCAACCAACATGCATTAAATAGATGAGAAAATTTTAAAATTAAGGCAACTTCCTAAAGTTCAGGCCAGGATAAGTTTGCTAGCTGCCAAACACTTCCAAAAAGTGATATGATATTTCCACTATCGTTAGAGCATTTAGTGTTGGCATTTAAATATTGGAGCATAGTTGCCAAATATTTTTTAAAATCGATTTCAGTGTATTTTATGATAAGCAGAACTCTTTGAAGTGAATTAACCAATGGGTTTATTTCCTTCAATGGGTTTGAGATACCAAAATTATATTATAAACCCAAGAGAGGATGCTGTCCTTCTTGGTTTCCAGTTAGGAAAGCTTTTGCCTACAGGTTACAGAAAACTGTATGATAGGAGTTTTATAGAAAGTAATTATTTTATAGGGTGAAAACCTTGGCATTAAGTGGTCCTGGCCAATGCAGTGACCAACAAAGTCATCAGAGGCCCAGCTTCCTTCTAGCTTTTTCCTCTTCCATCAACATGTTGGGTAACATAGTGAATGGCTCTTGCAACTCTCAATATATCATGACTGAGACCAACACTGGAAAAACCAGAGGAGGATGGAAGTAGTCATGCATGCAAAGTTTTCCCAGAGTCATCCTATCATTCATTCATTTAACACATATTTACTGAGTAACTATGATGTGCCAAGCACTGATCTAATTTCCAAGAATGGGGCAGGGAACAAAGCAAAGTATCTCTGCCTTCCTGGAGTTTATGTTTTAGATGACCTCAGGCAACTCATCTTTTCTGAGTGTTTACTCAGGTGTAGGCTGGGATTTCCCAACTTTGTACTATTGACATTTGTGGCCAAACAACTCTTTGTTGTGGAATCTACAAATTGAACCTATACATTATACATATTTAGAAGCATCCCTGACCTCTATTCATTAGATTTCAGAAGCCCCTGCTTCCATGCCTATCCCAGATGTGGCAACCAGGAATGTCTCTGGACATAGCCAAATGTCTCCTGGGAGGCATTCTTGTCTCAGTTGAGAAGCATTAGTCAAGGCATTTTTCTAAGTGTGTCACATGTATTAGTTCTACTAACCTTTTGCAATAACTCTGGAAGGTAGTTATTATTATGCCCATTTCAGAGATTTAGGGGAAAAAAATGAAACAACAACAACAAAAACCCCTTAGCCACTGAGAGACATTAAGTAAATTCTCCAAGGTTTCAAAGCTGGCAGCTACTTATCCAGTCCACCTGTGGCACTGTCCACTGTCTCTCACTGGGCAGGGGGGCATTGTGGCCACCCTTAGCTGCATGGAATTTGGGGGCAGTGATAACACGACTGGCTGATCCTATTCCCAACCCACGGCCATCGTATGTTAAATGCACAAAATTGATGCTATTGTCTTAGAACAGTGCCTGAAACATAGTAAGGAATACTTTTAAAGTCATTATTATTGCCTGGGTCTGAGCACATTGGCACCCAAAGCAAAATAGAGGTTTACGTGCAGGAGAGAAGCTTGAGCTGGATGTCATGACAAAATTGACAAATAATGGCACATTAGATAATGGCATGTAACAGTGTCAGCAGCATCCTGTTTCCTAATGCTGGGAGATCAATTTCATGTAATAGCTCTACTAAGATATTGAAATATAAGTAAAATAGGAAGGAAGGTAAGACACGGTCCTCTCTTATATCATTTGAAACTGGAAATGTATTCATCATAAGAACTTAACTGCTTACTGCGAGTTTAAAAGTGATAATATGCTACAGGCTTTAAGAAGCATTGAAAGGCTGTGTTTTATTCAGAGAATATTCCGTTTTCATCTATTGTTTCACTGAAATAAAAAATAGATGAAATAATCATGAAGCAGAGAGAACCCAACGCCATCCTTACAACTCCCGCATGGAGGAAGAACTAGTTAATGGAAAACTCTGCCCAGACCAGTTTACTATCTATAAAAATAGATAAGAATGTCTTCACTCATTTAACAAATATTTATAGATATAATGTGTAAATCAATAAATATTTTGAGGTCATACTCTGAGTTAGACACAGTTCAAAATACCGAGGATAGAGCAGTGAGAAAATCAGACAAAATTCCCCGCCTTCATAGTTTAGATTCTAGTAGTGACAGGCAGAAAATGAACAAATAAATACAATTTGGAGTTCGGATTTGCACTTGGGACAGCATTTTGTTCTCAGTCCTTAAATGGTTTTGCTCTATAGAGACAAAGGCTTAGATGAGATTGATGAAGGCTAAAAAAAATGTTCCAGATAACATCCAACCAAAGAATGTTAATGAACCCTTTATTTTATAGATAAGAAAATTGAATCTGAGAGAAAGGAAGTATATTTCCCAAGGTCACACTGTATTAACCAGGAATCTTCCTGATATATTTAAAAAAATACTTGATTCAAACACACTTAACACCAAAATAAGGAAATTTGGGGTCCTGTAACTGGCACATCCAATGGGTGAATCTTGGCAGCAGGTCGAGTTTGATCCAGAACATCAGATCCTGTTTTGGGGGACACTGACTCATATGTATCAGTATTGTATTCTTCTCTGTTTTAATGCTCACTGAGGTTCACTCTATGAATTTATAAAATTGACCACCAGCAACTTCAGGCTTACAAGCTGCTAGGCAATATAACCCAGAGTTTATCTCTGCAGCCAGACTGGCAGGTTCAAATCCCAGCTCTACCACTTGCAAGCTGTGTGACATCAGACGTATTCCTTTAAAAGCTCAGTGTCTCAGTTTCCCCATCTGTGAAATGGGGACAATAAAACAATATTGGATTGTTGTGAAGATTAAAAGAAAAGACTCCTGCAAAAGCATATTTTTAGATAGTACCTGGTAGAGAGTAAATGTTAGTTATTATTACTGCTGGTTTATCAATTCCAGGGGGAAAACCTCTCTTTTTTCTAATTACTCAGACTATGTGGCAAAGGTAACCCACCTTACCTGAGGAATGTGCTCATCCCTCAGCTAAGCACTGAGACGCGGGTGATAGGGACACCTTGATGGGCCAGGACTTTGGTAGAGTCCCTATGGAAGCCATGGGGTGCAGGAAGGTCAACACAGTCTGTTTTGAATCCTACAAGCTAAAAGTGGGGAAAGTGTGAATCCCCAAAAGGAAACAGGCTGATTCCAGAAGGGAAAAGAAATGGATGCTGGGCTGACAAGTAAAAGAGTTACACATCCCAGAGATTTGGGGGCAAATAAGGAGCTGGGAAATGGAGAGAAGAAGGGATGATATGCTAAAAACAATTCCCAGGGAAGAAAAAATGAGCACAAAGGAGGGAAGAGGAGAATGGGGGAGCCCCTGAGTCATCACTTCATGTCAGCTAAGTGAGGATGCCTGGGAAATGAAACTGAGCCTAACCAAAATGTTTCCTCTAACATCTTTATTTTAGGCTAATATTTCTGGTGTGGGGCTGGGAGCATTGACTTTGTTGTTAAATTTATTCAGAAAGCTTGCTGTTTCTTTGCCCATTTTCTCTGTGCAACATTTAAAAATGTCTGAAATTTGATTTATAGCCAGAGTGACAAATTGGTTTTACATGGAACAAATCTGGCTATCAGATTGCCTTGTTTGACCCCACAATGCTTTACAGAAATTAAAATAAGTTGTCCAATATTTAAGGACAAGTAGACTTCATATTATATCACAGATTTCTTGTGTCTCTTTTGACCAAGGAAGACATTTGGGCATTAAGGGACTGAATTCCCACATGGCGAGCAATGGAGTTGAGTTGTTCCTTTAGACAAAACTGGTATGTTCTAATTCCTTGAGATGCAAAGTATGGCCCATGCACCAGTAGCATGAGCATCAGCTTGGAGATTGCTAGAAAAGCAGAATCCTAAGCTCCGTACTAGACCTTCTGAATCAGAATAAGCAAAATTCCCAGGTGGTTGAAATGCATAGTCAAATGCAAGAAGCGATGCACTAGTTTACCACAGTCCCCACCTGGGCCGAGCCCATTCTCTCATTGAAGGTCCGGGCCAGAACTACCACGAGGCAAGAGAGGTACCGAACCTCAAGAGTGCACGCCTTCTCAAGTGCTGCGCACAAGATGCTGCTCTTGCCTGACTCTAGTTCTGACCCTGTTGAAGTTCAGTATACTATCAATATCTCATTTATATAGTGTTAGGACTAGACAGGAGCACAGAAAATTCTAGTACAGCTTTTCATCTTTTCAAATGGAAGCATAAAACTAAAAAAGAGAAGAGAACTGGCTCAAAGATTTTAATTAGTGAAAAACCAGAGAAGAAAGTGCCAGTGTTCTGTTGCTAGGACCCACAAAGCTCTTCCCAGAAAGCCACAGCTGCCTCTCTTCAAGTTGGTCATAGGTCCTGAGTAAGCTTATACTTAAGGGGATGAGGTCTTGCAAGTAGATTAAAGCTCATGAAAAGCAAGATTTTCTAATTCCTTTATCAACAAATCATTACAAATGATCACCTATTGATGAATAACTCGGTTGCCTAGGTAACATGGATATACTTAAAGGAACTTGAAAGTACATTTTCTTTTACTTGATGGGAGAATCAATTTTTAAAATAATCAAAGGCAAACATTTCCTAATATAACACCAAAATCATAATCCATATAGGAACAAAATAAAAGATAAATTGCCCTTGATCAAAATTAAGGAAGGATGTTAAGAGGATGAAAAGACAAGACGTGAATGGGAAGAAAATACTCACAAACTGTATATCTGATAAACAACTTACACCCAGATTATAGAAAAACTCTCAGCCCAATAATAAGAAAATAAACAGAACAATTAAAAGTGGGCAAAAGAAAAGTTATTTCACCACAGAAGACACACGGATGAAGTAAGTACATAAAAAATCATCAACATTGCTAGTCATTAGGAAAGTACTAATTTAAACTGCAGCGAAATATTACTATGTAACTACTGAATATCTAAAATTATAAAGCTAACATACCAACTGTTGATGATGAGGTAGAGTAACTAGAAATCTCACACACGACTGGTAGGGATGTGTAATGATGCACACACTTTGAAAAACAGTTTGGTAGCTTCTTAAGGCTTTAAGCCTACACCCACCATATGATTTGGCCATGCCAATCCCAGATATGCTCCCAAGAGAACCAAAGTACATGTCCACACAAAGATGATGTACAGGAGTGTTCATGGAGCTTTCTTTGCAAGAGTCCCGCTTTAGGAAAAACTCTCCCAACCATGGCTTTCCCTCTACTCTCATGCCACCACAATAATCCTCAATACTTGATAAGACTTCTATAATTAAATGTGGGGGTTTATCTTCACTACCAAGCAGCAGATACTAGCTAGGTGTCCTCCAATTCAATTCCAACACTATCCACCTGGAGATAGTGTCAGACCTCATGGGGTGAGGGCTCAGTCCCACAAGACTGCCTTCTTCCAGATACCATTTGCAAGCCTGGGCCTGCAGAGCTTCTCACCAAATGGCTTCAAGTTGGGGTTCCCACAACCCCCTTCTTGGGTACAATTAATTTACTGAAGCAGCTCATAGAACTCAGGGAAAGACTTACTTACGTTTACTTGTTTATTATAAAGCTATTTCAAAAACACAAGTGAGGAGACCGTACGGCAAGGTTTGGGGGAAAGGGATCAGAACTTCTATGCCTTCCCTGGGCTCCACCCTCCAGGAACCTCTAATAGTTCAGCTACACAGAAACTCTCCAAACCCAGTCCTCTTGGGATTTCATGAAGCTGCATGACATCAGCATTCCTTCCAGAGTATAGGACAGGACCCTCTCTGTGGAGGATCTTAAGACCCACATCAGAAGGTGGTGGAAGATTAGAGTGCTGCCTTGAGGCAGGTTAAAGCAGGGCAGGAGAAGGTCAGAGAGGTCCTGTTTCGTAAAGCATAATGCACCCAACATTGTAACAAGACTGTAACAAGGGCTTTGGGGGATATGAGCCAGGAACCATGGACAGAAAACAATATAAAAATATATATCATGACACCACAAGCCCCAAGTGAGAAATGGCCCAAACGTCCATCAACAAATGAATGGACAAATCAATTGTGGAATATCCATACAATCAAAAAAATACTTGGCAATGAAAAAAAATGAGTTATCAATACATGCAACATGGATGAATTGTGGAATTATTATGCTGAGTAAAAGAAGTCAGGCCAAAAAAAAAATACATACTCCATTATTCTGTTTATATAAAATCCTGCAAAATGCAAACTAAGCTATAGTGACAAGAAGTCGATTCAGGAGCGCATGGGGGTGGGGCTGAGTGGGGAAGGATGGGAGAGAGTGATTACAAAGGGGCTTCAGGAAACTTCTGCGGGTGATGGATATGTTCATTATCTTGATTGCAGTGATGGTTTCATGAGTGTATACGTATGTCAAAACTTATCAAATTGTGTACTTTAATATGTACAATTAATTGAATGTCAACTATACTTCAGTTTTTAAGAAAAGTGCTGTAAGAACAGTAACACGAAAATAGTCAAACTTCTCATCCCCTTGGTCTTCTCACTGTTCCTTAAACACAACACAGTGCTGAGTTACTGCTTCAAACACTTGGCATCAGCTGTGCCCTCTCCCTGGAATGCTCTTATCTGTATATTCAAAGAGCCTGCTCTTCATAGCTTTTATGTCTTTGTCCAAATATCACCTTCTCTACTTATAGCTTAATCCTTTCCCCCAGTGCGCCCCTTTCTCCTTTTCAGTTTGATCTTTTTAAACTTTATTTTACATTCAAGGGGTACATGTGCAGGTTTGCTATGTGCGTATTGTGGGATGGTGAGATTTGGGCTGTATTGAGCTCGTCACCCAAGAGGTGAGCATGATGCTTTATGGGTGATTTTCAACCCTTGCCCCCTCCTCACTCTGCCTTTTAGGAGTCTCCAATGCTGTTGTTCCTTCCTTATGCCCCTGTATATTCTGTCTTCTACTTATAAATGAGAGCATGTGGTATTTGGTTTTCTGTTTCTGTGTTACTTTGCTTAGAATTATGACCTACAGTTGCACCCATATTGCTGTAAAGGACATGGTTTTGTTCTTTTTCATGGCTATGTAGTAGTCTATGGTGTCTATGTACCACATTTTCTTTATTCAATCCACCACGGATGGACACCTAGGTTGGTTCCATGTTTTTGCTATTGTGAATAGTGCTGCAATGAGTATACAAATACAAGGGTCTTGCTGGCAGAGCAATTTATACTCTTTTGGGTATACACCCAGTAGTGGGATTGCTGGGTCAAACAGTAAGTCCATTTTTAGTTCTTTAAGAACTAAACTAGGTGGGGGTTAAACTAGCTGACATTCCCACCAATGGTATGTGAGCATTCCTTTTGCTCATGAACTTCAGGTTAACTTGTTTATCTGTATTATCTGCTTCTATAGGGATAATTTGTCAATATAAAAATATTCTTTAAAAAAGGTATGATATTGTACCAGTTGTACTGACTGGAGGGTACAGATGGGTTAGCGTTGGTGCCTACTCTGATCTAGCCATCATCCAGTCTGACTGGTCAATGACGATAAATTCTCTTTATATTCTACCGCCCACCTGCAAATTGGATCTCTCTGCATTTGGATTGTGTTTTTTGACTTTTTGATAATAGCCATCATGACTGGTATGAAGTGGCATCTCATTGTAGTTTTGATTTGCATTTCTTCGATGATTAGTGACGTTGAGCATATTTTCATGTTTGTCACTGGCTCACAGTGACCATCTGACATACTATATATCTTATTTATGTAGTCAATCCTTTGCTTGTACCCTCTAGAACATAAGCTCTTCTAGGGTAGGGGATGTTTGACTATTTTATTCACTACTATATTTCTAGCATCTAGAATAATGTTTGGCACATATTAGAAGCTTAATATCTGCTGATCCACTTAAATCTGTACTGTGTATGTGTTCACAGCACCTTACAGTAAATTTTGGTGGTTATACTGCAGATATATATTATATACCATTGGATTCAACTGTGAAGAAACTACTTATTAATTTTTTTTCTTTTTGAGCTATCAGTTCATACAGCAGAATTGTTTGATTACCAGAATTAAATGTGAGATAATGGACGTGATAGCACTTTATGAACTGCAAAGCACTGTGTCATTACCAATAATCAGACTGAGGAATAATCTTAGACTAATTTTCTGAGTCTGGAGTAACTTAATCCTGAGAAAATCACTTTGAAATATCTGGACCTCAGTTTCCCCACTCATAAAATAAGCAGGTAAAAACCAACAATGTCTAGCATCTTTTGGGAAGTTTAGCACAGAGCTTAAAAATATAGACTGTTATCAGACAGGCCCAGGGTCAAATCTTGGCTCTGCCCACATACCCCACAGATCTAGGGGAGTTACTTAATCTCTTTAAGTCTCAGTTTCCACATCTGTAAAATAGGGGCAAAAATTTTTCCTTCCTTATGGGAATTCTTTAAGAGAAAAGTAAGACAGCAACCTGAAAACTGCCAAGTGTCTAACTAGTACTCTAAAAATGTTTTGTACTCCATCACTGAATCTTTCCTTTCCTGAGTTTTTGATCAATTTTTAGCTCATCATCAATTTAATCTGATATTCCTGTCCCTTCTACCTACTAGAGGGATTTTGATTTTAGTTAGATTCTAATATTTATACCTCTTGAAAGTGAATGAATTAAAACTACTAGCCAGTAAAACTTAATTAATAAGTGCTGCCAGGTAGAAAGTTTCTCTCCAAAATTGAGTTCCACCCACCCATATGGCCTGGAGAATAAGTAAGTGTAGCCACATGACACATTGCTCTACTTTAAATGCCACAATGAACAGCACAGGCTTAACTGCAATTAAGTAGTCCCCACTGACCATTGAATATACACTACATCACATCAGGAGAGGCAAGCCTGTCAGATTAGTGGAAATTCATTTTGGGATTGCTGGGTAATTTCGAGAGTTGACAGCCAAAGAAAAATCCATGATCCCTTGTGTGTGCCAGTCTATATCACTCTTTAACAGCAGTTGTTTGGGAACTCATACTCCAGATTCTGAAGTTCACTTCTAGAGCAAAGTTGGAAAAGAAAACGCGAGTGATGAGAACATTGCATGATGACAAAAGGAAAGAGATCCTTCTGGTACCAAACTTAGTTAACAAATAGGAGGTGTGCTCTAAAAGCTGGAAAGTGCATTTTTGTACCCTGCCACTTCTGAGCTAAGGATTGAGGGGGGTTTATCTAGATAACAGCTGGACATTAGTTCAGAATGCCAGAGAGGACCTTATGACTTTGGAGTCCTTGGACTGGATGGAAAATTTTTAGTCTTTTTTTTTCTTTCTGAAAGTTGCTTTGTTCTAACTGAGGGTCTTCAAACTCTCCATTCCAACCAGCAACCAAGCTGATGCCCTCTGTGTGAAAACTTTTAATGGGGGAAAAATTGCACTAGGTAGATCCAATACAGAGGACTTAAAAGTAATAACTAGTATTGATTAACTTCTCAGTGTGTCCCAGGTACTATGCTAAATGTTCTACCTGTATTATCTCTTAATTCCTACTTGGACCTTATGAGGCTGGCACTCCTGTACCCATTATATGGATGACTAAGCCTAGAGAGGTACCACAATATGACCACAGTCATACCACTCTTACAAGGAGTGACTATGAATAGATTATAATCATCTCACTCTAGGGCAAAGACTCTAATCACGGGTGATTTTGCCCACAGGGGGCATGATGCAAAGTCTGGAGACAGTTTTGTCACAACTGTTACTGACATCTAGTGAGTAGAGGCAAGAGATACTGTTAAACACCCTGTAGTACCCTGCCTGCACCACTAAGAGTTAGCAGGCCCTAAATATCAACAGTAGTGAAGTTGAGCAATGGTGCTCTAGGACAGTGATTCTCAAGTTTGGTCCTTGGGCCAAGATCACCAAAATATGCAAAATATAGAGCCAAACCCACAAAGGGGGTGGGACCAGCAACCTGTCTTGTAAAAGCCCTCCAGGTTATTCTGATGCAGGCCAAAATTTGAGACCCACAAATCTGAGACCATCAGAATATGTGGGCTGAGCTCTACCGCTCACCTTAGGTGCTCACACATCCCCTGTGTCCAAAACAAAATTAGTATTGGGGTCTCTTGTTTGTAGAATTCTACCCCTGTCAGAATTTTAGACTGCTGGGCACCCTTTCTTGTTTCTGAAGCTACAAAAGGGTGTCACTAGCCTGTCCAGGTCCCCCTCTGGAATGTCCAGGAAACAGATGGTATCATAGTGAATTCTTCAGGAGGACTTAGAGTCCTACCAACGTGTCTTAGAATGCTGAGATACTCTCATTAGCAACATAGAATTGAATAAATATTGATCCTCCATTTATGTCATATCCTAGAAGAGGTACCTGTCTAGATGTCACCTCAATTATTATTATTAATAAAGATAGTGATGATTGCTAATTCTAAAGGACTGTTTATGTGCCAGGCATGTCTGCTAAACATCTGACCTGCATGACTGCATTCTTTTTTTTATTTTAATTTTTATAGATTTAGGAAGTGCAAGTGCAAATTTGTAACAGGGATATAGTCGTGAGGTCTGGTGTACATTGTACCCATGAGGTGATTCTTCTTCCCTCATCACTGCCCTGGGAGTTAGGTTTTGTTATGGTGTCCATTGTAGAGACAAATTGAAACTTATGACTGTATGTTGGGGATGTTCCATATCATGCAGACCTGCTCTAACCTGCCAAACTCCAGCAAGGTAATTTCATTGAGTGGAGAAAGAGCACCAGGCTGGTGTTCATGGAAGCCTTGTCACTAAAGTCAGTTTGTCCCTTTGTAAAAATAGAAGGTTTGATCTAACGCAGCTCTAATTTTCTTCCACTTCTAACCAGCTATAATTCTAAGTGAGTAAAAATGTTTCCATTTTCTTAGAATCCAGCACAATAAACATTACAGCTCCTTACACTGATATTTACATTGAGTTCATTCCATTTCATTGATAGAGCAGTTTAACATTTTCCAAGTGTTTTCCCATCCATGATCTCATTTCAATTCACAATTGTTCTGTGAGGTACAAAGGGAAGACATGCTGACTTCCTTTGATCTTTGAATATTAGAATGATACCGCCATGTGCCTGGGAAGTGTTAAAGGCTTTACAATTCTTGTCTCTTATTATGACTGTGACACGAACATTACTACCCCACTTTTTAGATGAGAAAACCAAAGTTCAGAGAGAAGTCAAGGCCCAAGGGGACACACTGTAAAGTGGTGAACCTACATTTGAACTGATTCCAGTCAGACTCCCAAGCCCAAGCTCTTAACCCCAGTATACACAGGTCTTCTAAGAAACTGAGGCACAGAAAGAGCCAGGACTTCCCTAATAATATATATTGAGTTGACTCTTTAGAATAAAATCCAGGCACCTGCCTCCTGTCCTGTGGTCCTGCATACTAGGACACGATTAGACTCAGCTCTTTCCTCTTGGGGGTATGGATGGGGGTGAGCATGGAACTGATGCCTGGTTCGTCCTCACTAGGGCTGAAAAGATGCTCACCTTCCCCTGCGTTCCACCATGGGGGGTGGGGCGGGGGCGGATCTGCATATCGCCTGCTCCCTTTAAACAGATGCGCCAGACTCTTGGGAGATGAAGCTCGTTGGTTCTGTCACTCGTGAGTAATGCACCATAGCTCCCTAGTGGGGAAAATGCCAGATTATACAAAAGCATGCTTTGGTGTGCAACTGTCTTTAGAATAACAAATCTCCTCTTCTGCTTGTGAACATTACGCTTTAATAAAAACCAAAACACTGGCCACAAATCCCAGCTCTAGCTTGTAAATTCATGTTACACCCCTCACCATACTGGGTCCCCAACACACACCTTTTGTCATGCACAGGGAACGACCCAGCCCATGGCTTTATTGACCTTTGTCTTTTGGTGGGGAGAAATGGGGGGAAACAGAGTCTTTCAACTTGGGCACTATTAACTATAGACATTTTAGGTGGGATATTCCTTTGTTGGGTGTTGGGGTGAGGAAGTGGGGTTGTCCTGTGCATTATAGAAAGTTCAGCTGCATCCTTGGCCTCCACCCACAACCCACTACCTAATCATACATGTTAGTTGTTTTTCTCAGCTCCTCTATCCCAATTCTGACTATCTCCAGCTATTGTCAAATGTCTCCTGTGGGTGGGAGGGCAAAATTGCCAAACTTCTGCATTAATGAGAAAACAAATAGCCAACGATGTCCTGGGTGGGTGGGTCCCACCATTGAGCAACATAAAATAGATATCAGCCATTAGGTCTTAGCTGCGTGTTGCCCATTGGCCCTTGTCCCCCATAGCCTTTTAAGGAGACATGGGGGTGTTACCAATACCCTGTGATACTGGACTCAGAAGGCTAGGCCGAAAGCTCCTTGCAGAGGAGAGAAGCCTTCCGGAGCGGGGGCGCAGAGCACAGGACGAGCTGCTGCCTGCGTCTCAGCGCGCTCGCACCTTCACACGTTTCAGACTTAGAGGTGACAGCTCACAGGTGACAGATGCTCAGGCACCCGGCAAAGCGACAGGATGGAAATGGCAGACTCCGAGGATGTGGCGGGAAAGGCCCTTCCCTCCTGCATTCAGGGCAGGGCACCGTAGCGGAAATACATTTGGGTATTCATTCTTGCTGCAAAATGGGCACCGAATCAGTGCTCGCCTCCAAGTACTTCGCCTATTTCCCAGGCTGGGTGTGTTCCCCAAAGGACATTGTTTGCTCAGTATTTGAAAGTTGGAATAGGGCTTGCAAGTTCTGGGTCCACGATGTCTGCAGGCCTACAACTGTGAGCAGCACTGCGCCAGTGGTGCCCCTGTATGCGGGCAGGTCTCTGTTGTCCCACTGCCGGCCCAGCTGCTGCACTGACTCGCACTGCCTGCCTGGACCCTGTAGACACTTGAAGTTGCGTGTCCCCACCTCTATGTTTTTTCAAATGTGTCTTATTAGGCATGTTTGATATATGAAACACACTGAACACGTAAGTTAAAAAGCATACTCACAAAACTCACCAGCCGACCATGTAACTTCAATCTAGAACTTTATCTTGAATATACTCAAGCTATTTTCTCTTTCTCTTTCCCTCTCAGGTATACCTTATTGTGAACTTTGTGTTTAGCATTCTTTTGCCTTTTTTTCCCTCTCAGGTACACCTGATTGTGAACTTTGTGTTTAGCATTCCTCTGCCTTTTTTGTATTTAGTTTTTTTGGGTTTTTTTTGAGTTGGAGTCTCACTCTGTCGCCCAGACTGGAGTGCAGTGGCCGCTCCCGGCCACCGCAGCCCCGCCCTGCTGGGCTCCGGCGATCCTTCCGCCTCAGCCTTCCAAGTAGCTGGAACTACAGGCGCGCACTACCACGCCCGGCTAATCTTTTGATTTATTGTAGAGATGAGGTCTTGCTTGCCCAGGCGGGTCTCGAACCCGCGGGCTCAGGCAATTCACTCACCTCAGCCTCCCAGAGGCGTGGGATTGATTACAGGCTGAGCCACCGAGCCCGGCTGTATTTAGTTTTAACCCCTATGATTGCATCCTGAAATAACACGTTGCTTAGTTTTGCTTGTGTTTGAGTTTTACACAAATGATATCAGTGTATGTAGTCTTAGACCTTTTGTTTTTTCACTTGAGTATGTGCTTCTTAGATGCATCCACGTTGTTGCCCATGGCTGTGGCTTTTCCATTTTTCACTGCTGAGTAATACTCTATACCCCAGCATTTCATTTGACTCATTCCTTCTCTGTAAAAAGATCAGTTTTATAATGGCATCTTCTCAAAGAGCGTTGGCAGCCCATGATACAAAGAATATGCTTTCCAGTGATTTTGTATTTAAGTGTTAAGATTTTGTTTCAACACACTTGCCACAATTAGCAATCACTTATTATTATTATTATTATTTTTTACTTTATTATTTTTTTTGAAAGCAGGATTTATTGAGAGAACAGAAAACCTCCCAGAGGGGGAGGGGGTCTGAGGGGGTTGCCCAGCAATCACTTTTAAAATCTGCTTATTGATTTGCCCTTCAATGTTTTTCTGCAGGCTGTAAGTTCCCTGTGGGGAAGTTCTGTCTGCAGGGTAGGTATGCTCTTACCTCAACATTCAACAATGTTCTCCACACACGACAATGAATATTGGAAACAACAAATGTATTTTTCTCAAAATTTGATAAATATTTATGGCAAGGAAATGTAATGTAGTCCTTGAAAAGTGCTAGATGATTTTTTAAACTGGAGGCAGAAATTTAATATGACTTATTAAGGATGCTTGGGGCAGAGGTATTTGGTAAATACTGTGTAAGGGCTGTGACTAGGGGTGATGTATGCAAATTATGGGTCATGACCTTGCCCACACCTTCCATTTACTTCTTCTCCCTAGCTGAAATGTGGACATAGTGGTGAACTATTCTGAGCCAGACAAGCAAGGAAGTTGCCCAGAGATAGAAAAGAAACAAGAAAGAAGGTGCTGGGTGCCTGAGACCTGGGATCATCCTGCCACACCAGTCTCAGGCTTACAGAGAGAATGGACTCTCTTAGTTAAGCCAAGGTCATATTGGGTCCTTACAATAGCAGTCAAACCTCTGTGCCTATGAATACAGTCCATTGGTAAAACTCTGCTGGGAGCAGAAGAAATTCATTTCCCCTGAGATGTACCCAACCACTAAGCAATTCTGACTCTACCCTCCTATCTGCTGCTCCCATGAAGTGATGAGTGAGCCCTCAGGACCCAGGTTCCTTTCCCCAAACACCACTTCCTTCCCTTTCTCCAAGCTTCCTCACTCAAAGTCTTTTCTTGTTGTCAGCCCTTTAAAATTCTCTCTCTCTTTTTTTCTCACCAGTTGGCTCCACCTCACCAACATTATTGGTGACTAGATTTTGTTCTTGGTGTATCAAAGTATCAAGAAGGAAAACAAGAAGAAGAAAAAGCTGGGATAGGAGTCGGTAGACGACCCAGGCCTAAAGCCAGAATCCACAAATTTTACCCAGAATCTTGTTCTGAATCTGCCCCAAGACCCATAAAAGATAGTCAATACCCAAATAGTTATGGTCTGAAAATGTTAAAGGCAAGCGTAATCAGGTGTCCTCCTTAACCAAAATGAAATGTTAATAAACCACCTGTAGCTATGATAAAGTGACTTCCCAGAGAACCCACCAAAACAAACCATCTGTGAAATGTACACCAAGGAAACCAAAGGAAGTGACTTCTTGTTTGGGATTTTTATTTCTATACCAGGAAAATGTTGAGGGACATATGCCAAAAACGACAGTTTTAGAAGAGTTGGTTGGCTACCAATCCATCCGACAATAATTAACTAGCAGGAGCTGTTGTCTCTTCAGACCACTGCAGGGCTGATATAACAAAGCCAGACCATTGAAAAATAAGAAAAAACTTATTTTTTTCAGTTCTCTGGTTTTGTAATCAGGGTTTTTGTTTCATGAGGAAACAAGATATAATAGCAACAACAAATAAAAATCATTTTTTATTTCTTCTTGCATGTCAGGTAATAAACCAAGTGTTCCACACATATTATCTCATTAAAATGTTACAATAAAACTATGATGTACATGGTATCCGCATTTCCATCTGAAGAAAACCAAGACTTGGGAAAGCTAAGTGACTTGCTGAAGGCCATTTTACCAGTGAGGCATAAATTCAGGATTCAAAACTATTCCATTATTTGTCTTAACAATTGTGACAGTATTTCTCAAACTCCATCATGTGTGTACCCCAGACACAATTTTTGTGTAACAACTGTTACAAAGACATGAATTTTTTTCAATTAGTTTTTCCTTCATTTTTACTTAGCTAAACGTATTTAAATGGAAAATACTTTTTAAAAAAACATACATGTAAATACCAAGTATTATTTGCCTTAAATAGGTAACCAACTTGAACATAACACAAAGCAAGCATTAAAATGTCATTAAATTCCATCTAGACTTGTCTGTTGAAGGGTCTGAGCCTGAAGTCTGCTCCTGCTTTGTTAAAAAGGGAGATTCACTCGTGATAACATGATGTTAAAGACTACACTAGCACCAGCTGAGACTTTCTCCCCAACCCAAGTAGAAAGACCTAAAGGGAATCCAATGGGCAAATCTTTCCCACCAAGGGTATCATTTTTATTTAATAAGTCAATGTATCCCCAAATCATACTGAGTCTCATTTTGCTTTGTTTTTTTGAAGCATCATCTTATGCTCTGCCCTCATCCAAAAGATGGATGCTGAGAATTAAGATTTACCCTTTTGGACATTCCTTAATTTTCTCTAATTGGCATATGAGAATTGTACATAATTATGGGGTGCATAGTGATGTTTTGATGCATACAATGTATAGTAGAGATTTTTATGATTCTAAATAAATAATCTAGAAACTACATTAAGCTTGCTTATCTTGAAACCCATCACTAATTCCTGCTCCTGAACTAAAAATGTGAGAAAAGCGATAAAGTGAAAATTAATCTACTCTCCTTCAAGATGGATTTATCCATTAATTCATTGATTCATTTATACAATGAATACCAATGAGAACCCTAAGTACTGAGAATAAAATGGCAGGCAATACAGACATTGTTTTGCCCTTACATCGTTTATGAACTAAAATAATGGGTGATGGTAGTTAAACTAGGTGGCAACACTTATCTGACAGCAATAGAACAATCGTGTATAAAGCCTATCTCCTCCTTAAGTAGAACTTGGGACTGAGAAATTAGACTGGTGGATAGATATGCAGAAGGAGGGATCATTATCTGGCCTTTCTCTGACAGTTTTCTGAGAGTGACATCAACAGGGTAACTGTCCTAGGTTTATTGGTTGGAGGGGCGCCAACCTGCCGGTTATGTGGTCCATGATAAGTTTCCACCATTTATTTCACTTACTGTGTTTCTTTCTCAAGTAGGAGAGTCACAGGACCCTCTCTCATCAGTAATGATCAGCCAGTCAGTGTCTAGAATCAAAAAGACCTAGTCTCAAGTCTTAGCTCTGTCATTCACGACCTGCATGGCCTGGATGTGTGACTTTCCTCTCTAAGATTCTTTCTATAGAATAGGATCATAAGACAACCCGTCTTGTGGTGTTACCGTAAAGACTGAATTGAATCAGTGTACTGAACTATGATCACTTAATAGCCAGAGATAAGTAGTTCCTACAAGATTTTGTTGCATCCTTAAATCCCACCCATGCAGAAATGAATGTATTATGATCCTGAGCTCTTATAAGCATAACACATGAAAGGGATTCTAAAAAAAGTTGGAATCCTTGCCTTGGAGTTTCCAACCATCTTATTCCTAAAGGAGACTCGTAGTCACCACTGAGCATGCTTTGGGGAGTCTTGGAGTGTAGGAATCTGCAGATTCAGCTGTCCTGCTGCCAAGACCAAAGTTTCTGTATTGATACAGACTCTCTCTGTCACTCATTACACCAGCATTTCTCAAATAGGGCTATTTTGGCCTCAGGAGACATTTGACAATGTCCAGAGACATTTTCAGTTGTCATGACTGGGTGGGAATGTTGTCGGCATCTGGTGGGGAGAGACTAGGGATGCTGCTCAATAGTCTGCAATGCCCAGGACAGCCCCCACCACAGAGAGTTATCAAGTTCAACATGTCAGTAGTGCTCATGCTCTGTAATGAGAATTTCACCAAACCAGTATCTGGTGTTGAAATAAATCCCTAAAATGTCTAAATCAGGACACCCGTATCCTGATAAAACCAGCTGATGCAAATGAAGGTAACAAGGGCATTTCAAATGGAAGCAAGAATCAGACATGGGAAAGTTTGGTGAGAGGGAAGAAATAGAACTTGAGGAGTATCTCTGCAACTTGAATGTCTAATTCACAAATCTAAAGAGAGCACAGAAAGGTAGTTTGTTTCATAGTGGGTCATTCCTTTTTAGTAGAGTCTTACACAAGGACCTAAAATAGAGGAGATCAAATGAAATCAGAGATGTTATGAGTCATCCTGAGGTGTGATTTAATATAATATCTCATTCTTTAAGCACCTTGGAGGGGAGGTAGTCTATGGGCCAAATATGGCTCATGTTCAATATTTTTTTTTTAACCTTCCACTATGAACTAATATAACACAATGAGGGCCAGGCATGACAGCACATACTTGTAACCCCAGAACTTTGCGAGAAGGCAAGAGGATCACTTGAGGCCAGGAGTTTGAGATCAGCCTGGGCAACATAATGAGACCCTGTCTCTAGGAAGAATTTTTCAAAAGAATAAATAAATATCTTAAATATTATACAATGAGATAAGTACAACAGTAGAAGTGGGTGCCAGGGCAGAGAGGCAGCCCAGATTTGATTTTATTCCAACACCCATCGATGTAAAACTTCTCTCCAAGGACACAGGTAAAATGCAATTTGTCTCATAATAAGCCCCAGGAGTTTACTTTAAAGACATTATTACCCAGAAGGCAATGAGAACTGTCTACAGTTTCTTCTGTTTGAAGAATATTTCTATCTTAAAGACAGGATAGGTTCCAAAGTTTCAGTGGAAATTCTGGCTCATTAATTATACAGAAAATAGAAATTTTGCATATTTGCAAATTTGCAAACCTTTTCTCTCTGATCTTCTGTGTCGCCCCTAATGGCCAAGCCCAACAGGAAGCTGGAGGCAGCCATAGGCCATTCAACTCACTTACCCCCATATTCAGGTGAATGAAGAGGTCTCAGAGGGCAGCAGGCAGTGTGCAAAAGGAATACTGACTCCACCACTTGGCTGGAGAATTCCTTCGTCTCCCTAAGCCTCAGCGTCTTCATCTGTAAAATGGAGATGCTGAGAGCATCCCCTAGTGGTGCTGATGGGAGGACTGGGTGAGATAAGACATGCAAAGCACCTGGTAAGGATACACTATTAGTAGCTATAATGATGGTTTTAGGATGCGATATCCAGGCTTGGTTTTGAAACAGGCATTGAACCCAGCAATATAACTATGGATTAGAATAAAGGCTGTCAGCTTACAGCTTGGCCTACTACTGATCTGACAGTAGGTGGGCTTCTGATAAGGCCTTGTGCTCTATATTTGAGCAACTCTAATTGGGGGAATGAGGTCCAATCCAGGATCAATCACTGAAATGCAAAATTTCCATTTTCTGTATAATTCACGAGCTGGAATTTCCAGTGGAACTTTGGAACCTATCCTGTCTTTCTTTAGGATAGAAATATTCTTCAAACAGAAGAAATTGCAGACAGCTCTCATTGCCTTCTGGGTAATCATGTCTTTAAAGTAAACTCCTGAGGCTTATTATGAAACAAATTGCATTTTACCTGAGTCCTTGGAGAGAAGTTTTAGATGGATGAGTGTTGGAGTGAAAGCTTCTAGAAGCTGATCTTGTTTCAAAGGAAAGGAATGTACTTTCAATTTTTGATGGTGTACAGTGGATTATTTTTATACCCATTCCTGAGTCTTTCATTGGAACACATAACGGCTATCTGCTGCCACAACAGTGAGGGAATTTTCCAGTCTAATAACTGTGATTCTGTCTCATCTTTATGATGTGCAGAGGAAATGCATGTTTGCCCGGAATTAGCAACTTTTGACTCATTCTCTCCTGGGAGCTCAAAATTCAACAATAGCATTTAGCCAGCATTTATGGGACCCTTAAGGTACGTGATACACTGTGCTAGCATCTAGGATTGCAGTGTTCTAAAAGACATAGGTATGACTGGAGTGACCTCTGGGAAAGGGGGCAGGGACTAGGGTTGGAAGTGATAGTTGGAATCAGTCAGGCTCTCAGCAGGAAGGAGATGTACACTCAAACTCTGCAGAGGAAGGAACATTTAATAAAGGCGCAGCTTATACAGACTGAGGCAGTGTTTTAGGAAAGTAACAATGTACAGAGTTGGACATCTGGAGTAGTGACAGTGGAAACCATGAACAACTCCAGGCCTGCAAGGGCAAAAAGAAAAACTACCACCAGAACCCAGAGAGGAGACTATGCGAAGAAAGACAACAGAGAGGACCTGTAGTCTTTGTTTAGTGGCACAACCAGGTTGTGGGCATGTGGCAGGGAGGTAGGGGAGAGTACATACCCCAAACCCTTTCTCTCCACTCTGATCTTTGATGTCCCTATTGGCCAAGCCCAACAGGAAGCTGGAGGGCAAAGAGCCCATCGATGCAGACCCCACGGTCAGCCTCCCGGGGCACTGAGCTGAGTGATTGATGAGTAAAGCTGGAGAGACATAAAAGAGAGCCTACGTGAGGCCCAAGAGGACTGCATTCTTTATGTGTGATGTTTGGATTTTATACAAGGAGAATGAGTTAAAATGAAGGAGGAGAGGAGAAACAGATTAAACCGAAAGAGGAAAAGGAAGAAGCAAGAAAAGGCAGTAACAGAGAAGAAAGAGAAGAGAACAGGTGTTGACATGCAGAGAAAGTGTGTCCCTGCAGCAGGGGTTGGCTGCTGTGGAAACGCCAGAGGAGTCCCTCCCTCAGGCTTGGGGAGTCAAGTGAGACCTCCCAAGAAAGGACTATCTGAGTTGAAATCTGAATGACAAGTAGAAATCAGCCAGGTGAGAGGGCGGAGA
This sequence comes from Tarsius wallacei, assembly GCA_963574415.1. Lineage (NCBI taxonomy): Eukaryota > Metazoa > Chordata > Mammalia > Primates > Tarsiidae > Tarsius > Tarsius wallacei. The sequence goes on from CAUYQG010155460.1 coordinate 29,876, forward strand.
ATGGCATTTACAAGGCCCTGAAGCGAACCAAGAAATGGCTGGTTCTTAGAGGTCAAAAGTAAATTTAGGGAGAGACAAGAAGGAAGACTGGTGAAGGAAACATGAAGAGAACCAAAAAGAACCTCCTAGGTGACAACACAGAGCTCAGATTTCATCCTGCCGAAGGCACGGAGACATAGAAGAGATTGACAAGATTAAATTGGCATTTTCATGTTTTCCTTCAACTTGACTCCCAGGAAGTACATTCGATGCTGTCAACCTTTCAGCAAACACATACCTGTTTGTCCCTGTACTTGACAAAAAGAAACTGTGTGTGGGAGATTGGTTGTCTTTTGAATCCATGGCAAAGATCCAAATGGCCAAAGAAAAACACAGGTGGCTCGTTTGGTTAGGTGAATGTTTCCATGACAGAGGAAATTGTGATGTGCCTTTCTGCTAACCACTGCACGCCTGAATAGAGACACCAGCATTTCAAAAGGCAACCTGACACAACTTTGGCATTTAAGAAATAGAAGTCTTAAGCCCCGGCATCATGAGCGGAGCCCAGATTAATGACCTTTCAGTCTATAGGCTCAAGGAATTAGAAATAGGTCAGCCTTGCAAAGAATTTTAAGAAATCACCGAACCACTGCAAATCAGACAACTTCTTGTTGGTTCTACCCATCCTTAAGAAAGTGACCCTCTCTGTATTCTGGCTGCCTCTGTTTTATCAGACCCCGTCACTTTGGGTGTTGGGAAAACAAATATAGACTCCCTGCAAAGATGCTACCTTTATATAAATAGAAGTGTGTTAGTTACTCATTGGGTTCTTCTTTCGCAAGCCACTGGTTCATGGAGGAGGGCTGCTTTTTATAACTCTTGTAAGTGTCCTTTGCATGTTTGCCTTTTGTCATAAGATGTGTGTTTGGCATAAATAAATTCTGCAATATAGTGATCTGACTGAGAAATTCCCAGGCCATGGTTTGTTATCTTTATCTTGGTAAAAATTTGTTCTGCAATTGTGAGTTTGGATCTTTGCCACGGATTCTGCGCGTCGTACCCTGACACAATAACCACCGGCAGAATGGTCAAAGTCTTAAAACGTGAGCATGATCCATTGGCTTAGTCCCTATGACTTTCAGAAGATAGCTGGTTCTACTGATTTTACCTTTCTTTTTCTGAAGTCCTGAATTTTACTATGGAAGTATAATCCGCTACATTCACCCGATATCATTTTCTAATAAACAACAGATATTCTCAAACTGAGTTCCATTTTCTTGCCTTCGTTATGCTAAATGTTTGCCATCATTCAGGGCTACACTCCTGCAATGGTCTATCTTAGGGGAACCGTGGCTTTACCATAAGGGTCCGGTCCAGAATAGTTACCACTTCCTGGGGCAAATGGCTCTCACCCCACTTTCTCATCTTATTCTGGTGAGATATGTTGGGTACAGCACTCCCACCTACTTCCTGACCACATGACTGGGCACAATCCCAGTGAATGTTTCCCCCCACAAACCTTGACCCCAGTGTTGGGTCTAGGCATGGCTCTGGGTCTGAAGTTGAGATCAGTCAGAGAGACAAGGTGAAACTCTCACACTGAGTGTCAGACTTGGTCAAGACCCTGGATCCATTTATGCCTAAAGCCAGCCTGCTCCATCCTTCTCAAGGTTTGGTTAAATAAGGCAATAACTGTCCCTCTTTAGCATCAGATAGTTTTAATTCTCCATAACCTGAAAGTGTCCTGATGAATATAAGCTCTTTATGCCTTTTAGAAAATAAAATTCTCATGTCTCTCTCTATATATCAAATTCCTTTATCTATTGAATGACAACAGAATATCTCAGGAACAGATTATCTGGTACAACTGCAGTGAGTGATCACAGCACCTAAGCTCCCAATGCCTTGCCAACTGTTCATAACAACAGATAGCCTTGGTTTTGCTGCTGCAAGGAGAGGAAAGAAAGATACCTAGAGACATCAGTGCCCCTAGACCCTGTGGACTAGATTTGATCATCTCTGGCTGGACAGATGAAGACCAGAGGCTATCACAACAAAGTATGTGAGGCTGTGAGCTTGGGGATTCTGCCTTCATGCCCAAGGGGCATAATGTGGGACAGATTCAGAAAGGTGGTGATAGTTCCTATCTCTGCATAGAACCCAGAGCCAGTTCCATAGGCATGTGACTGAAAAGCACCTCCCACAAAGCCTTGAACTGGTTGTGGAACCAGCAGTTCCACCCAGAACTGCTCTTGCACTTAGTGCAAAAGTCAACTCAGTGCAAAGGCAAATGACCTCTTAATATTATTATGAAAATGCTTTTGATTTTGTGGATTCTAGGTCTCTGGGACGCATAGGAGTTCTCAAACCAACCTACTTCGAGGACTGCTGTTCTAAAGTGCCCCCACACTCTCAATCATCATCATAACTCTGTGACATGGATGTTCTTAGTATCCCATTTTATAAGCAGGAAACTGAGGCAGAGCAAGCTTTGTAATGCTACTACTGGTGCCTTAGAATGAACCAAGGCTGTGGCACCAGCTGTGCTAGCAGTCATGGTATTCTTCACCATTTCATCACTTGCAGGGAAAGATGAAACAAAATGCTAGTTTCAGTTAAGAGTGTCCTTGATGAAGCAGTAACATGTCTTAATTTTACTGAATCTTGGTTTTTTTTAATATTCTGTGAGATGAAATGGGAAGTACATATATAAGTTGCTTCTGCTATATAAGATTTTACAACCACTAAGTAGAAGGACCAGAATTCGGCTGGAGTGTGGGCTCTTAACCACTATGATGAAATAAGGTTGGGCTTTATCTGCAAATTTTTTAACCACCTATTTCGCAGCTTTTTGAGACATATGTCACAGTGGCAAGAAAAAAAGGCAAAAGGACATGAAACAAAAAGACCAAAGAATAAAGCGAGAGATCAAAAATAGGAAATTATCTCTGATGAAAGATTACAATTTATCCATGAGATTAAGATACTTCCCTGGCCACAGCTAGAACATAGCACTTACAATTGCAGTGATATAAAATATGGTTCCGATTTTTTTTTTTGAAATCAGGTAATATAATAAGGACAAGTGTAAACTAAAAGCCTTAGATGATAAACTTAGGCCAACATCAGAGTTCAAGGAGAAGGTGTTTAGGACTGAGCCAGGTTCTCAGCGAGCAGTACATTCCTTTTTCTTTAAAGGCAATTTATCAGGACTTATCCAAGCCTGTAAGAACAATCCCTTAAGACCATCCAATTTCCTTTCTTTCTAATTCCATACTTAGCAGAGCAACCTTCTGATAATTAATTTGGTTTCTCAGGTAAGTCAATACCAGGAAAGAGACTGGTTGAGTTATTGTACTGGCTATATCTCCTGCTGTAAATGAATAAATTGGCTTGTGGATTTATCAATCTACTTCCCAAGAGTTCAGTTTGCAAACACCCCTATTTCTAGGGTACACTGTCATTTGACTTGTAGACCTGCAATGCTACGTGACCAAAGTGAGCAGGGCGCTTTTAAGACTTTCATAACCCCAGGCCACTCTTATTACAGGAGGTACCACCCTGTGTTATATCAAGTATATTAAAATACACTCACCCCCAGGGCTGCCGTGTTGAATAAGCCTGGTTGTGAATGGGCCTCCTGGAATTGTTCCATAATGGCCCTGCTTTCACTTGATAGTAAATAAAATTTATTTTGTTAAAAAATTAGTGGAAAGATTGTTTATAAAGCTACTTATTTAGCTCTGAGTCACCCATTTGGCCAAAAGTTCCCAGCAATCATTTACGTATGGTAGAGAATTGGCCCCCAGAATCCAGTCTTCATTTTTTCATTTTAGTCATAGAATCCCACTTATTACCTCCAAGTTGTAAAAGGTACAAATTTACCTAGCTGGAGACTTTTCTTATACTTCTAAACATGGTCCTGTATATTAGTCAGTGTTCTCCAGAGAAACAGAACTAATAGGATATATATACTGGGGGTGTCAAAAAAAAAAAAAAAAACTTATACACATTTTAAGAGATGTTATCTATGTATTACTTTTAGTTCACCATAATCAGAAGTATCTGGACACTGATGGTAACCAGTCTGAGTACCTTTGGTAATTGCAGAATTCAAAGTTGACTTGTATTCATCTTTTGTTAAAGGTATACATTATAACAATTTTAATATAGTTTTTTCTTTTCTTAAAATTATACTTTTTTGGCACCCTCTGTGCATGTGTGTGTGTATTTCTATACCCTAAACATATATATTTAACTCACATGATGATGGAGGCTGAGAAGACCCACGATCAGCTGCTTGCAAATTGGAGACATGGGAAAGCCCGTGTTGTAATTCAATGTGTGTCCAAAGACCTAAGAACCAGGGGAGCTGACGATATAAGTCTCAGGATCCAAAGATCGAAGAACCAGGAGTTCTGATGTCCAAGATGGACAGCTCAGCTCAAGAAGAGAAAGAGAGAATTGGTCCTTTCTCTACCTTTTTCTTCTAACCGTCCCTCAGTGGATTGGATAATGCCCATCTACATTGATGAGGGCAATCTTCTTTGCTCAGTCTACCAACTCAAAAGCTAATCTCTTCTGGAAACATCTTCAAAGACACACCCAGACATAATGTTTTGCCAGCTATCTGGGCATCTCCTAGCCTTGCCAAGTTGACAAACAAAATTAACCATCTTACCGTGTTATTAATCTGATGAACTGGATATGGACAGGCATGATATGTGTGACTTCCCAATCACATTCAGAATTTACTTGATTTCGTTTGCCTTCATTACTTCTTGATATGAATTAGAGTATCCCCATGGAATTGGTTAGTCAAGATCAAGAACAATATCTCAGAGGCTGGCAGAGCAATGAGGTGGAAGGAACCTGGGCTCCTTGATGACATCATGAAGCAAAATTGCCTATTCACCCTGGAATACCCACCAGTCTTGACACTGCTGCAGAAATAACCTACTATAACCTACTATATTATTTGAGTTTTATTTTGGGTCTCTCTGTTACATAAGCTTGTCCTATATTCTATCTAATAGCAGGGGTTGTGGGAAAGTGGGAGAATCAATCTATACATTTCTTAAAGTATCAGGAAGATTTTCTGATTGTTAAATTGAACAAAGCCAGCATCCCCTGTGGCTGTAGCCCCTCACTCTCTGGCCCTGTGCTCTTCTCTGCCCTCATTTCCTGCTACTTTCCCACCACAAACTCAGCCACACCAGTCTTCTTGTTGTGTTTCACCACATTAGGCATCCTCTTGCCTCAGGATCTTTGCACTTTCTACTTCTCTGTGAATACTCTTCCCACCCCTGTGAAACTTTATGGCAAATACCCTTACCTCCATCAGGCTTTTATTCAAATGCTACCTTCTCATCCTCCCTGACTACCCTACTCAAATGTACAACTATCTCCACCACCATGGGCCCTGTTTCTCCTCTCCCACCTTATTTTCCTTAGGGGATTTATGAGCCTAAGATGCAGGTACAGAATCCCTGATACCCTTTCAAGGAGACTGCAGACTTTATATGTTCTCCTCTCATACCATCTTGAAATCCTTTGAAGTCTCTGAGGTTCCTGCCCCAAACCCCAGTTTCCATCTTTTCCTTATTCATTTCTGTGCCACAGGATATGGAAAATGCTTTGCCCACATGGCAGAGAACCAGTAGTGCCTGGGAGTTTATGACACTCCCAACTGCCTCTTAGTCAGGGATCAACTGTAGGGGGAATATGAAAGCCCAACTCTTTTGCTGCCCATTGAGAAAAAAATCTGAGGTATGATTTATGCTCCTGAGCTCAGGATCAGGCTGGGGCTAGAGTTTGCCTGAGGTCACCCCCTGGCTTGACATCTTTCTCTCCCTTCTGCTTCTCCCATCTTCCTCCTGTCTCCCATCTCCTTAATTCTCCCAGGGAAATAGTCTCAAAAATCTCTTGCCCATGATTCCTCATGTCAGGCTCTGCTTCTGGGGAATCTGACCTAAAACCTCTACAGCGGACTCCCCTTGCCCCTCATCTTTGCCTAAGTTCCTTAGGAGATAAAGATCACTGTGGATACGGCTGCTGCTGCCTCTCCTTGAGGACTGAAGTAAGACTGAACAACACTGTCATGCTTTTCGTGATGCAAATGGCCTTCTGTATGCACAGACTTCACCAGGCAGATACCTGAGAGGAGAAAAAAAATGTTGGATGAAACAGGTTAAACAAAAAAAAGACCAAATGATGCTCAGAAGCACAAAGGTTGGAAAATAATGCCAAAATATTGAGAAATGGGTTCAAGCTCAACTCACCTACAGATTTGTTACACGACCCTAGATGAGACTCCATTTGATAAATTCCAGCTATCTTGCCCTCTAAGATCAAGTCTGTGTTGAGCTTTTGATTCTCCCAAAGAAAATTATACCACTGCAGAGCTCTTATTTCCAGCCTGCTTGTTTGAATTAAAGCTTTGCAGCATTTTAGTTTATGGTATCTCTGGGGAGGAGTGAATATGTCAGTGTAATTAACTCATCTGATGAGAGAGGTCTTGTTTATTTCTCCTACAAAATAACAGGTGGTGGTTGAGTTCTGATACATTATGGTGATATGAAATGCATTTAGAATAAATCACATTAAATAAACAGGGAAACAAAATGATTTTGAGTTACTTTTTTATTGTTTTAAATTAAGTTTTGAAATTGAACAGTTGCATACCAAAAAGTCACAAAGCTGCTACTCATCTCTAATCTGCTCCTCTGAGAAAGGGTTAACGGCATTCTCAAGTTCAAACAACTAGGACTAATAGAAACTTGAGTAATGTTTTCAAATGATTATCCAGACAATCCCTGGGATTCTGAGTGCCCTTTGTGCTTGGGACATGGCAGTCTAATCAATCTGAATGATGAGTTAAAATAACTGCATGCAACACATTTCGCAAAACCCACAATTATAGGCATTTAGTAAACAAGTAAGAGTAACGCCGTGTGTTGGGCATTAAGTACATAAAAACAAATGTGTCTTTGCCACTGGGAGATTAAAATCTAAGGAAATATTATCAATAAAGAGGTATGTCCAGGTATTAAAATTATAAAATATATTACTCTTACCTCCAAAAACTTAATAAAATTTTTAAAATTGATTTTTTTTACAATTTAATAAATCAAGATACTAGAAAGCAAGAACAAAAAATCATACCAGCAAGCCAGGAATGATGAAGAATGCCTGATATGGTGCAAGATGAGAATATTTGATTGGAGCTGTGGAGATATTAAATTGGAGAAAGACTTCGAGAAGGAGAATATGGTGTAAGGGAAGGGGAAGGTGGAAACCAGAAGAGAAAAAGGAAGGAGTAGGAGACTGAGAAAGAAGAGAGGATCAAGTGAAGGGGAGCCCAAGGGAAGATGAGGTGGGGTGGAGGGACGGAGAAGGGGGGAAGGAAAGAAGGAAGGGAGAGGTGTGGAAAAAGAGAAAATAAGGTAAGTGGGGGAAAGAAAGTGGTGAAGGAAGACAGACAGGAAAGGTGGATGAGAAAGAAAACAGAAAAAGGACAAGAGGTAAGTTGTCCTTTTAGAGAAGTTTGGAAGGGTTAAGAAAGAAAGAGGAAAGGCTGGGAAGAAGAAGATGTTGGAGAGCGAAGGCAAAGCAATGATGGACAAGATGGGGGAAAACAAAGTCTATGACAATTGGTGTGAAACGGAAGGGCTCTAGCCTCAGGGTCTACAGTTAGAAAGAGCAAAATGAGGCCATATGAAAGGTACATTTACTTTTTTTTTAGTTATATATGCTTAAGGTATACAATGTGATTTTTGATGTACACTAATCTAGTGAAATGAATACTATGGGTATGTAAATTAACATATCCATCACCTTCCTTATTTACTTCTTCCTGAATATACAGTAAGAGCACTTACGGTCTGCTCCCTTAGAAAAATTTTAATAAGCAATACAATATTACTAACTATAGTCCTTATGCTGTACGTTAACTATCTAGAATTATTCATCCTACCTAACTGCAAGTTTTTAGGCTTTGACCTGCATCTCCTCATTCTCTCCCTTTTAGTCCCTGTTAACCACTTCTCTACTCTCTGTTTCTATGTATTCAACTTTTTTTTTTCTGATTCCACAAAGTGACCTCATGTTTTGCTAGTTTCTTATTTTCCACCCTTTCTTGTATGTTGTTTTCCTCTATTCTAGATACTCCAATAATTTCAAGGCACTCAGAGACAATCTTTGGATGATGAGTTTTCTGATTTCTTACATGTTAGCAAGTTTTTGAGTGCTTGTTTGATCAGATACAAGGTTCTGAATTTATAATAATGTCCCTTCTAGACCCATTGTTTTCAAGCCTATAATGTTATCTGGCCTATGAGGAGATCTCATGACAATCAGAATATTAACATGGCTTACCCAAAGTAAACAATTTTAGCTTTCTGGTATTTTTCATATTTTTATCTTTTTGGATTTGTTCTGAAATTTTACCATAATGTTTGTAAGGGTGAGTCTTTTATTATTATTAGTTTTTATGTTGCTTGATGTTCAATTTAAAGATTTTTTTTAAAAAATTCCTCAGGCCTAAGAGGTTTTATTTCATTATTATTATTTGTTTTTTAATTTCCAAAAATTGCTACATTGAAGATTAAGAAGTGGGAGTGAAGGGAAGAAGTAAAACATGCTATGGTTTCTGTCTGTTCAGAGGATACTGACTGACTGAAGAAGTGCTGAAAAGATAATTCTCCATGTATGTAACTTAAAATGTACAGATTAACATTAAAAAATAAAAATAAGCTATATAACTGAAACTACTGTAGAAACATAGAAAACAAGTAAATTCAATCCACTAATACAAGTCAGAGTTCAAAACACACCAAAAGTATGCATGGTAAGAAAAAGATATGAATACAATGACATATAGATATTCAACGAATAAATATGAATGAACTAAATCTATTTACAAAATGGAAAATGAGTTTTAAATAATAAACATTTTACTAGTGTATTATAATACTTACTATGAGTGAAAAATTGGGTAGTAGAGGCAAACATAGAACCAAGAGAAGTATTTTTAAGATGGCAGAGACTTTGGTCAAGTTAAAATGCTGAGAAAATAAAATGATAGAGGGGATTGAGTTAGAGAGGAGATGAGGCATAAATTGATATTTTTAGAAGGTAGATGAGACTGAATCCAGAGTCAGATGAAGAAATTCACCTCAAAGAAAAGGCAAGAAGTCTCCAGATTTTTTCTATAGTCGTTGGAAGTCAATAACCAAGGCTTGCCTATTATCACAATGGTGGGAGGGTTCTTTATAACAACACATATTCTCATTAAAATATTATGAATACAATAAAGCTCTGCAAATTAAGAATTTATACATTTATTAAGAAGTTTCAAAAGACAAATATTATAAAGAAGATTTTTCAAACTTCCCAAAACACCATCTTTCAACTTCTATCTCCTGTTTTTTAAGTAAAAAATCAATATATTTCCTTTTTTTTACAGAATTGCTATAATATTCATTTTTTGCTTTATTTATGTATGATTTTTCCATTGAATAATTAAGAATACTGCTGCTCTTATAGAATTCATAATTTAATTTTAATTTTAAAATTTTAATTCTTCTTGATTATTTAAAAAGCACAAGTATTAAAAAGTATAATTCCTATGATTTCCAGGAAGATGGTGGCATAACCAGTCAGAATGGAGTCTCTTTGTGAGTGAGTGATTGTGTGGAAAATTCGATGTGTCTTTCCATGTGTAAGTGGGAGTGTGAGAGGCTGACTGAGTGGGGACTTGAAAGCAAGTGGCCAGAGCCCTCCTGGTGAAGCTGCTGGTACCACAGCTGCTCTGCTTGGAACCTAGCACTTCCCAGAGTACAGTAGCTGAGTGTCATTTTCTAAAATCAGCAGAGCTTTTCCTGGGAAGAACAGCTAGAGTGATTGTCGACCCCAACACCACAGTACCTGGCTGAATATTGGCAGCGAGGGCCACAGAGGTAGTGCTGCAAGGGAGCCTGAGGCAGAGTCCCAAGGAAGCAGTGGGGAGAAGCCACACCAAGAGTGGACTGGGCTCTGGAGTCTTGCCACTGGTCCCGAGATCCAGAGACTGTGGTAACTGCTGGAGAGGGAGCGAGCTATCGATCCCACTGGTGACAGGAACAGCAGCCAGGAGAGAAACTGACAAGACTCTCTAATGCCTGGGCAGAGAAGTTCTCCAGGGCAGCCTCTGTGGAACAGCAAAACTGTATCTTGAGACCAGGTGCTATCTCTGTGTTACATTGAAGCTGCTCTTTGTGACCTCAGAGAACATTGCCCATGGTGCACAAGCTCTGGCAGGTAATGGCAGATGCAGAACCCTAGATGATCCTCCCTCCACCCTGAACCAGCTGCTGGATGATAGACGCAGACAGCAGAACTCCCAAGACGGAGGATAGTGACTGCCTAACTGATCCCACCCACCCACCCCCCCACCTGCCAACTCATCCCAACCTTGTCCCTAGCAACAAGTTAAAGAGATCTGGAGGGCAGAGCAAAGACAGGAGATCCCATTCCTCTGTCTTGAACTGGATGCCCTGGGAGCTATGACAAAGCTGGGAAAGGAAGGAAGCGGGGGACATCCCAAGAGACGTTGTATCAAGTTATTTCAGCCCCCCTTCTTTCACACAGGTGTGCAATGGCTATCAATTGCAGGCAGCAGGGGTGAAAATTCTAACATCTTAAGTTCCAACAGTGAATAGGGAACCTGCAGTAACAGCTCTGCAGTTGCAGAACCTGTCACAAGAGGGAACTCCCCCCAACTCAAAGAGACATACTAAAACTGAAAACTCTTTATCAATTTTTTTTTTTTTTGTCATCGTTGTTTTTGGAGGGGAGTTGTTTGTTTGAGTATCTCATTTGGTAGCTTTGTTTTTTGGTTGGTTTTCTCTTTTCTTTCCTTCTTCTATTTCTTTCTTTGTTTTTTGTTCTTTTTTATTTTTTTATTTTTCTATTTTCTTCCCTCTTTCTCTTTCTCCTCCTGTCTCTTTTTTCTCTCTTTTCCCTCTTATACCCTGTCATGGACTTAGGGGTTATGAAGCATACCCACTAAGGTCATACTGAGCAGAGACAGTGAGTCCCAGCTGGCCCATTCATGAGATAGCAAATATTATGACCTGCCAATAGGTTCAGAATCCTTGCAGCCCACCTCTCAACCCCTAGTAAGTGCTCAAACTTGTAAAGAGGCAGCATGATGCCCTACCCCCAGTCCTACTTCATAATTGAACAAACCCAGAGCCCCAACTTAAGGAAGGACAAAAGGTAGAGCAAATATCAGGAGTGGCTGCTTCTCCATTTTTCACTGAGCAATGGAATTAAAGAGAAAGATAAAGAACTCCTACAAATGAAGAAAAAACAATGAAAAAATGTTGATAACAGAGTCCCAGCAAAGAGTCGGTGCCAGAAAGAACAGCTACTGGGGCACAAACAATGACTGTCTCCCAGAATGTCAGTACCCAGAAGGTACTTACAGAGATTACAGAATTGCTGATAAAATGAATAAAAATCAAGAAATACAAGGACTAAAACTAAATGGAATTGAAATGGAGCTAGGCAGGCTCAAAAAAGTGTACTTAGAAATAACAGAAATAAAGAATTCCATCCAAGAAATAAATAGCAAATTGACAAGCAAGGACAGCAGTATTGATCAAGCAGGAGAAAGAATCTCAGAGCTGGAGAAACAAAACATGGAATTAACCCAATCTATTAAAAATATAGAAAAAAAAAACAAGAAGAAAGAGGAAACTCTTTAAGAGATGTGCGATTGTATCAAGAAACCAAACCTACAAACCTACATCTGATTGGAATACCTGAAATAGAAAGATAAAATGAAAAACATCTTGGAACAAACATTCCATAAGGTCATCCAAGAAAACTTCCCTCATCTGACCAGAGAGATGACACACAAGCATAAGAGATCCAGAGAACCCTTGCAAGACATCTTATGAGAAGACTAAGCCCTAGATACATAGTAATTTGCCAAAGTAGGTATAAAAGAAAAATCCTAAAAGCAGCAAAGGAAAAAATTCAAACTACCCACCAGGGGAGATGAATCAGGATGTCTGCAGACTTATCTGCAGAAACACTACAAGCCAGAAGGAATTGGACCCCAATCTTTAATGTTCTCAAAGATAACAATTTAAACCGAGAATTTCCTACCCAGTCAAGCTAAGTTTCATCAGCAACGGAGAATTAAAATCCTTCCCAGACATCCAAACCCTAAGGTAATGTGCAGCTTCAAGACCAGCTCTATAGAAGGCACTTATAAAGGTGCTGTGCACAGAAGAAAAAAGAAACAAAAGAAAGACTATATGCTTCACAAATATAGAAGCAGCAAAACACACAGCATACCCACACAGCATACACACATATTTGAACACAAAAGCTAAATGAAAACAAAACAGCCCTATAAGAGCTTTATGTCAGGGACAAACTCTCACATTTCAATAATCAGCCTGAATGTGAATGGACTAAATGTACTACTGAAAATACTTAAAATAGCAAAATGGATAAAAACACACGACCCAATAATTTGCTGCCTCCAGGAAACTCATCTCACCACATAGGACAACCACAGATTCAAAGTTGGAGGATGGAAAAATTTTCAGGCAAATGGATCACAAAATAAGGCAGGAGTCGCAAACTTAATATCAGACAAATCAACCTTTAAATTATCAAAAATTTTAAAAAGATACAAAAGGACAACACATAATGATAAAAGGTTTGATCCATCAACAAGAAATATCCACCCTAAACATATATGCATCCAACACAGGAGCACCAGTTTTTATAAAGCTGCTACTAAGTAAACTAAAAAAAGATATTGACTCTAACATTATCATAGCTGGGGACTTAAATACCCCACTAACAATCCTAGATAGATCATTGAGGCAAAAAAATCAATAAAGAGATCCAGAACCTCAACTTGAAACTTGACCAAAGAAACTTAGTGGATACCTACAGAACACTCCATCCAACAACCACAGAAAGTACATTCTACTCATCACCACATGGACCATACTCTAAGATCGACCACATCCTCAGCCATAAATTAAGCAGAAACAAATTTCGCAAGACTGAAATACTGCCATGCACCTTCTCAGACCACAGTGGAATAAAAATAAATATCACCATCAACAAAATTCCCCCAAAACCTACAAAGACATGGACCTAAAAAGCATGATGTAAACAACTCCTGGGTCAACACAGAAATCAAAACAGAAATTAAAAGATTCCTGGAAACAAATGAAAACAGAAAGACATCTTACCAAAACTTCTGGGGTACCATGAAAACAGTACTAAGAGGGGAATTTATATCTCTATGAATACACATTAAGAAAATAGAATGAGAACAAGTCAACAGTCTAACAAATCACTTAAGGGAGCTGGAAAGACAGACCACCAAAACCCTAACTTCAGCAGAAGAATACAGATCACCAAAGTAAAAGGTCAAATACAGGACAGAGAAGACAAAAATGCCATACAAAAAAATCAACAAAGCAAAAAACTGGTTCTTTGAAAGGATAAACAAGACTGATAGACCCCCTTGCCAGAAAGACCAAGAAAAAGAGAGAAAAAGCTCAAATAACCACAATCAGAAATGCAAAAGATCAAGTCACAACTGATCCCAAAGATAAACAAAAGATGATCAGAGATTACTATGCACAACTGTATGGAAACAAACTCAATAACCTAAATGAAGTGGAGGACATTCTGACGTCACATAGCCTCACTAGGTTGAAACAGGAAGAACTTGAGATCCTAAATAGACCAATAATAACCTAGGAAATTGACTCTGTCAATAAAAAAATAAATAAAAAATAAAAAAAACTACCTACAAAAAAAGGTCCTGGACCAGATGAATTTACAATGGAATTCTTCAAAACATACATGGAGGAGCTGATACCAATCCTATTAAAAATATTCCAGGCAGTCAAGAAAGATGGAACTCTCCCCAAATCATTTTATGATGCTAATGTCATACTGATCCTGAAACCAGGTGAAGATTCAGCAAAGAAAGAGAGTTACAAGCCAATATCCCTGATGAACATAGATGCAAAAATTCTCAACAAGATTCTAGCAAATCAGATCCAACAACACATCTCAAAACTCATCCACCATAACCAAGTAGTCTTATCCCCAGGATGCAGGACTGGTTCAACATCTGCAAGACCATAAATGTAATTAAATACATCAACAGATGTAAAAATGAGAACCACATGGTTTGATCACTAGATGCAAAAAAAGTTTTTGATAAAATTCAGCATCCTTTCTTGATTAAAAAAAAAAAACTTTGAACACCTAGGCATAGAGGGCACATTCCTCAAAATAGTAAGAGCCATCTATGATAAAATGCACAGCCAAAATATTGTTAAATGCACAGAAACCAGAGGCATTTCCCCTGAAAACTGGAATAAGACAAAGCTGCCCACTCTCACCTCTCCTGTTCAACATAGTGTTGGTAGTCCTAGCTAGAGCAATCAGACTAGAGAAGGAAATCAGGGGTATCCAAACAGGAAAAGAAGAAGTCAAGTTATTGCTCTTTGTTGATGATATGATCTTATACCTCGAAAATCCAAAAGAATCTGTCAAAAACCTCCTTGCACTGATGAAGAACTTTAGCAAAGTCTCAAGGTACAAATAAATGTGCAAAAGATAGTCACATTCTTATACACCAAAAACAAACAGGCAGAGAACAAAATAAAAATAGCCACAACAGCCACACAAAAAAAGAAGAAATACCTCGATATCTTCCTAACCAGAAAAGTGAAAGATCTTTACATGAGAACCACAAAACACTGCTCAAAGAAGTCAACACCAACAAATGGAAAAATATTCCATGTTCATGGATTGGAAGAGTCAACATTGTTAAGATGTCCATCCTACCAAAGGCAATCTACAGATTCAATGCTATACCCATTAAGTTAACAACATCATTTTTCTCAGACCTGGAAACAACAATACAGAAACTTATTTGGAAACATAAACGAGCACGAATAGCCAAAACAACTCTTAGTGAAAGAAACAAAGTGGGAAGTATCACACTTCCAGACTTTAAAGTTTATTATAAGGCCACAATAATCAAAACAACCTGGTATTGGTACAAGAACAGGCATGGGGACCAATGGAACAGGATAGAAGTTCCTGAAGCAAAACCTCAATTTCTCAACCAACTTATCTTTGAGAAAGCCTCCAACAACAACCACTGGGAGGAAGAGAATCTACTCAGTAGGCGGTGCTGGGAAAACTGACACATGCAGAAGAATGAACCAGGACCCCTACCTATCACCATACACAAAAATCAACTCCAAATGGATCAAAAACCTAAATGTGAAACCCCAAACTTTAAGAATCTTAGAAAATGCGGGCACACCCTTATGGAAATTGGAATAGGCAACTAATTCCTGATCAAAACTCCAAAAACCCATGCCATAGAATATAAGAAAGACAAGTGGGACCTCATCAAACTGACAAGCTTCTGCAAAGCAAAAAAAAACATCAAGAGAGTGGGAAGACAGCCCACAGACTGGAAAAAAATAGGTGCCAACTGTATGTCTGACAAAGGCCTAACATCTAGGATCTACAAGGAACTCAAATGTGCCAAAAAGAAAAAAAACAAACAGCCCTATTACGAAGTGGACAAAAGATATGAATAGACACTTCTCGAAAGAAGACGTATGAGCAGCCAACAGATAAATGAAAAAAATGCTCATCCTCACTAATCATCAGGGAAATGCAAATCAAAACCACATTGAGATACCACCTATCTCTAGTAAGATTGGCCATCATTAATAACAAACAACAACAGATGCTGGCGAGGCTGCAGAGAAAAGGGACCGCTTCTACATTGTTGGCGGGAAAGCAAAATAGTTCAACCTCTATGGAAAACAGTGTGGCAATTCCTAAAATAACTGGAAATTGGCCTTCCATACGATCCAGCAATCCTCCTCCTGGGAATATACACAGATGCACTTAAATCACTCTACAATAAAGATACCTGCACACACGTTTATTGTAGCACTATTTACAATAGCAAAAACGTGGAACCAACCGTGATGCCCATTGAAGCTGGACGGAATTAAAAAACTGTGGTACAAAAAAAAAATGTGGTACATAGTACATATACATGATGGAATATTACATGGCCGTAAAGAAGGACAAACATATGGAATTCACAGCAACTTGGCTAGATTTAGAGTCTATAATACTCAGTGATCTATCACAGATACAAAGAACGGAGTACCACATGTTCTCACTCACAAGCGGACCCTGAACATTTACCACAATACTATAAGAAAGGGATTGGCTGTAGCAGGATACTGCCGGGGTGGGGGTGGGGGGAGCACACAACATCAATAAAGGTACCTGATCTCAAGTCAGGCAAAGTGGGGACCAAAAGAAGGCCCAAATTTTACCTATATGATGACCACTTGTATACCTAATCTTGAATTGTACCCTAAATCTTTAAAATCAAATGAAGTTTTCCATTTGTTTGTGTCATCTTTGACTTCTTTGAGTACCAGTTTGTAATTTTTATTGTAAAGATCTTTCACAACTCTGGTTAGGAAGATACCAAGGTATTTCTTTTCTTTTTTTTTTTTTTTTTTTTTTTTGGTGGCTATTATGAATGGGATTGTGCTTTTTATTTGGCTTTCTGTTTGTTTATTGTTGATATATAGAAATGCGACTCTCTTTTGCACATTTATGTTATACCCTGAGACTTTGCCAAAGTCCTTTATCAGTGCAAGGAGGTTTTTGACAGATTCTCTTGGGTTTTCAAGATATAGAATCATGTCATCTGCAAAGAGGGATAACTTGATTTCCTCTTTTCCTATTTGGATACCCCTGATCTCCTTCTCTTGTCTGATTGCTCTAGCTAGGACTTCCAAAACTATGTTGAAAAGGAGGGGTGAGAGTGGGCATTCTTGTCTTGATCTAGTTTCCAGGGGAAATAGTTCCAATTTCTGTCTGTTTAGCAGTATGCTGACTGTGGTTTCTTATAGGTGGCTCATGGATTGGAAGAATCAACATTGTCCATTCTACCCAAGGCAATCTACAGATTTAACGCAATATACATTAAATTACCAGCAACATTCTTCTCAGACCTGTAAATGACAATACAGGAGTTCATATGAAAACATAAGTGACCATGAATAGCCAAAACAATCCTCAGCAAAAAAAACAAAACAGGAGGTATTACGCTCCCAGACTTTAAACGTTATTATAAAGCTATAATGATCAAAACAGCCTGGTATTGGTACAAGAACAGGCATATAGACCAATGGAACAGGATAGAGATTCTAGAAGCAAAACCTCAATTTCTCAACCAACTCATCTTTGACAAAGTCTTCATCATCAACCACTGGGGAGAGGAGAACCAATTCAGCAAATGGTGCTGGGAAAACTGGCTGACCACATGCAAAAGATTAAAACAAGACCCTACCTATCATCATACACAAAAATCAACTCTAAATGGATCAAAGAGCTAAACATAAAACCTCAAACTATAAAAACCCTAGAAAATGCAGAAGACACCCTCACGGAAATTGGAACTGGCAACCGATTCCTCTTCAAAACCCCAAGTGAGCATGCCCTAAGAGATAAGAAAGACAAGTGGGACCTCATGAAACTGACAATCTTCTGCAAAGCCAAAGAAACCATTAAGAGAGCAAGGAGACAGCCCACAGACTGGGAAAACATATTTGCCAACTGTATGTCTCACAAAGGCCTAACATCTAGGATCTACAAGGAGCTCAAATGCCCCGAAAAGGAAAAAACAAAAAGCCCCATTACAAAGTGGGCAAAACATATGATTAAACGCTTGTTGAAAGAAGACATATGAGCAGCCAACACATACATTAAAAAGTGCTCAGCCTCACTAGTCATCAAAGAAATGCAAATTAAAACCACACTGAGATACTGCCTAACTCCAGTCAGGATGGCCATCATCAATAACTCAAAAAACAGCAGATGCTGGAGTGGATGCGGGGAAAAGGGAATACCTCTACACTGCTGGTGGGAGTGTAAACGAAATACAACCTCTGTGGAAAACAGTGTGGCGACTCCTAAAAGATCTAAAAATCGACCTTCCACATGACTTCATAATCTCCCTACTGTGAATATACCAGGAGGAACTCAAATCACTCTATGAAAAAGATACTTGCACACGCATGTTTATTGCAGCATTGTTCACAATAGCAAAAACATGGAACCAACTTTGCTGCTCATCAGAAGAGGACTGGATTAAAAAATGTGGTACATATACACAATGAAATATTATGCAGCCATAAACAAGGACAAAATTATGAACTTCACAACAACTTGGATGGACGTAGAGTCTATAATACTGAATAATCTTTAGAAGAAACAAAGAACTGAGTATCACCTGTTCTCATTAACAGAAACAAAGAACTGAGTATCACCTGTTCTCATTCATAAGCAGACCTTGAACAATGCCATAATACTATAAGAAAAGGCTTGGCAGTAGCAGGAAATCACCAGGGGTGGTGGAGGGAGGATTGGCAGTAGTGGGAAACTGCCAGGGGAGGGGAGGCACACCTTATCAGCAAGGGTACCTGCATAATGAGCATTTGTATACCTAACTCTGAATTTTACCCCATATCTTTAAAATAAAATTTTAAAATAAATAAAATAAAACAAATATGATATAAATTTTTAAAAACATATGATTTCTGCTCAGCCAATGTAGTCCTTCCCAATTTCCACAGACAACTCCCCATTAAGATAGTTCTCTTTCCAAAAACTCAGACTATCTCAAGAATGGAGATCAGGGTTGGCTCAAAGAGGTACAAGTTTGAGGAAAGTCCTCTCACCCTGGCAGTCTCACAGCTAGAACATTTGTCTCAAGGAAAAATCAGTATTAAATAAAAGCAATGATGGTGATCATCCATGTCTTTTGAAAACCTCTTTTCAACAGTTCAGTCTCCTTCCTGGCTGAAGCAAAGCTTCTCCTGCTATATTCTGCTGTAGTCACTTTTGCTCTCCAGATATCTATCTGCCCTTGTACTTCAGAGAACTGGTTGAAATGGAACCTTCTGAAAACCCTCCAGAAAACCCAGCAACAAGAAAAGATCACAAACCTTCGGACTGACGCTAACAAAACTCTTCCCCCATCATTTTCATTTAGACATTGTATATACAGTCTGCATGGCAGGCATAACCCCAAATTCCACAAGATTGTAAGTTTTGAAGGATCCCCGGCCTCAGTTCAATCCTGCCTCCACCATGTCCCTTCTCTACTACCTCGGACCAATTCCTTAGAGTCTCTTACCCTCTGTTATATAAATCTGAGATCAATGCAGTGGTGTCCAATCTATTTGGTTATTGTGAGCAAAGAGATATACTAAGTTAGTGTTAACATGGTGCTTAGCAATGAATATACTCAATAAACATTATCATTATTATAATAATACCATTACAATCATTATTTATTTTGGCCATGTAGAGCTAAGAATCTAAAAATAATGTTCTCAATGGTAGTTTGGTTCCTGAAAAACTACCTCTCCTTATACATACACAAAAAAGCCTTTTCAAATCATAATATATCTGAAAAACGTGGTCATTTTTAAGCAAAACAAAAAAATGAATACGTTGAGTAATATATTTCTCAGTTGATGTTTGAAGGAAAAACAGATATAATTTGAGGATGAAGAGAGACAGGAAGGGAGAGATAATGTAACAGTTGAAGAGGGCCTTGCACTTCTGGTCCATGGACCAGACCATCAGCATCACTCAGAAGCTTGTAAGAAAAGTGTAATTCCAGGCCTCACCCCAGTGCTACTTAATCAGAATCTGCATATCAAACCATCCCAGTTCATGCCTACCCACCTTAAATTGCACACTTTGGAGCACGGTGCAGGACTTAAAGCTGGAGGTGCTCGCTCTTCATGAAGTCAGTTTTTACTTTGGAAAATCTGGGTTGCCTTCTTCCAAATCCACCTCTCATTTAGCACTACTTTATACTTATGAGCAACGATGAAGGGGTTAAAAAATCAAAAATAAAAATAAAACGAAGGCAACGGTGCTAAGGAAAAAGAGGAACAGAGACAGAGACAAACACATGGAGACAAATTTTCCTGAATCACTAGAGCACAGGTCTCAGAGGCTACTGTGCCTCAGACCCTGGTTGCACAGCAGATTGGCTGGGGGCTGAGATTTGGACCAGGTTAGCTTCTCTCCAGATCCTGTGTTCTTTCTTCTAATGATGGCAATTTTCATGTGGCAAAAAAATAATAATCCAAAAAGGATGACTCCTTCTGAGCTGGGTGATGCTCCAGGACTGACTCAGATGGATTACTTGCACTGGATTTTGAAGAAAAGGAAAGCTAGGACTCTAGTCTTTAAATCCTTGAGTCAATTTTGCCTGCAGGTCTCACTGATAAGGAGAATTCAAGGCAGATGACTCTTGTCATAGAGTCTAATTATAGAGGCAAATTATGTCCACGGAGCTCTCAAGGCTGACATATAACTGTGTTTTTCCTACAAGACTCTTCATTGCTAAGGACAACAGATGAACTCATGAGCACTAATTGTATGCCAGGAACAGTCTTAGGCACTTTGCATATATAGTATCTCAATTAATCCTCTAGATCAGAAACCCACAGAGGTAGGTCTTACTATTAACCTCATTATATAAATAAGGAATTAGAGCTTACAGAAGCTAAATAACTTGTCTAAACTGACTCAGAGAGTAAGTGAACATTGGTCAGTCTAGGGCTCAAGTCTAGACTCATATATATTCTCTGCTTATAAAGAATCCTCTACATGGTGATACTGGGGTACAATGGGAAAAAACAAAGGATTTGGAGTCAGAGGCCTAAGTTCAAATTTTGCTAACACCATTTGCTAGCTGGTGGTAGTGTAGCCCAGAATCAAGAACTCAAGAGACAGTCAAACCAACATTCAATATCCAGTTCTCCCAGAAGCTGCTGTTCAAAAATGGGTAGGTTATATGGAATACTATGTGTCCACAAAAAAAGAATGAAATTATGTCCTTTGCCGCAACATGGATGAACTTCTGTTTAGAAGCTATTTTTCTAAGTGAACTAATTGAGAAACAGAAAACCAAATATTGCATGTTTTCATGTATAAGTAAGAGCTAAACAATGGGTACACATGGACATCAAGATGGAAATAATAGTCACTGGGGACTCCAAAAGGGGAGAGGGTGGGAGGAGGGTGATGGTTGAAAGATTACCCGCTGGATACAGTGCTCAGTATTTGGGTGATGAGTATACTAGATGCCCAATCCCTATCATTATGCAATATACCCTTGTAACAAACATCACATGTACCCCCTAAATCCCATTTTTAAATGGGTAGGTTAGAAACATCCCTGCTATGCCTATATGTTTGTATCTCCCCAAAATCCATACGTTGAAATCCTAACCCCTGAGGTGATGGTATTAGAAGGAGGGGCCTTTAGAGGCCTTCAGGGAATCTGTGTCCTTATAAAATAGGTCCAAGGGAGCTCATTTGCCTCAAGGGAGCTCATTTGCCCTTCCACTTTGTGAGAACAAAGCAATAAGTCACCATCTAACGGCCAGACTCAGAATCTGCCAGTGCCTTGATCTTGGAACAGAAATAAATTTCTGCTGTTTCTAAACTACCTAGTCTAGGTATTTTATTCTAGTGGCCAAGACATTTCCTAAGTAAAATGTCTTGCTGTTAGTTATGATGGGCCTCAATGATACAGAATCCCACATGGTTGTCCTCACAGAGAGCAGGTTTGTCACTACGGAAAGCAAAAAGTTATCCTTGTGAATCAGGAGTTACAAACTAGACAACTTGAATTGGGTCTGGTTCAAAGACCTATTTTGTTGCTCTGAACGTGGAAAAAAAAAAATTAAACACCAGTGTCCATAATAACAGACTTCTGGCTTCTTTTTAAAAAATTGTGTCAAAACTGATTCAAACAGGACTACAAGCAAATGAGGCTGGCTTTCCCGGTCATTGTAGAGTTCAATAAGGCATAGTACCCTCTGCTCTCTGTTTGCTTACACCTACCTGATTCACCCAGTTCCATTAGCTAACTGACTCCAGGAGGCATTTCAATTTGCAACCTCTGCCATAAATGAGAGACCTCTGGTAGCCAATTTGGGGCTAGCCGGAGTTCCTCCTCCCTACCCAACCCGGAACCCAGGCTCAAAGGGACCAAGGTCTGCAGTTCATAATGGGCACGTTTTATAATCACAATGCAGAACCATTATCGTTGCATTTAAAAGTAGTGACTGCTGGAATTACATTTCCCATGTAAAACAATAACACAATTCCCAGCTGATCAGCAAATAAATAAGAGAAAACAGCTTTGTAATTATTTCGACAGTGGTTGGGCACAAAGAAAACCATCAAATCCCATTTCATGAGAGAGAGCGCTAAGCAGAATTGAGCAAACATTTTACCTGAGTCTAGTCCAACAGATCCTGCTCCGAAGATGATTCCTATAATGAAAATCTGTCGTTCGCAAATGACTCATCATCTGAAAACTGTACTGAAGATGTTGGAAATGTGGGTGATGCATGTGAAAATGAAATTAATCAATATGAAGATGAAGATCAGCAGTCTATCACAGCTGAGCTGTTTGATAATAATGAAACTGGGGGAGCAGACATGGCTCAAGAAACTCAGGAAAGTGCAGGAAATGTCAATGGTAATCATGAATTAGTAACTTGCTAGAAGTGGAGAAACAAGAGAAGGCGGGCAAAAGAAAAATATTCTATCAGGAAAGAGCCCCATCCACTCCTATCTCCCTTGTTTAAGCCACCAATGTCTCTCCCTTGTATAATGAAAAAGGACTCCTCACCTGCCTGCCCCCACATCATACCACCCTCACAGCAGCCAAAATAATCCCATCAGAATGCAAGTCATATCAAGGCACCCCTCTACTCAGAATCCTCTGCTGGCCTCTATGGCACTCATTGTAAAAGCCAGCATCCCTGCAATGAAGTATGAAACCTGCATGACTGGGTCCCCCATTTTCTCTCAGTTTCCCCCTTACACCAACCAGAAACACAATGTTTCTGGAGTACCAGCCATGGCTCTTTCTCAGAGCACTAATCAGTACTCTTCCAGGGCCTTGGAATCGGCCTTTTTAGGTAAGCTCAGAACTTGTCCCCTCACTTCCTTCCAGTGCCCCTTGAAGGTCATGTCTCACAACATCTGAAATTATAACCTTCATTTCATCCCACCCACATGCACTTCCCACTCTCTGTCCTCCATTACTTTTCTCCTTAACATATCGCTATCTCAAATACCAATATTTTAGTCAAGCATCTGGTTTATTGTCTGCCTCACCTGTTGGACTGCAAACTCCAGGAGACTAGAAGTTTTGCCTATTTTGTTCTTTGTTGTTTCTCCAAGACACAGAAATGCACCTGGGATGTAGTAGGTGCTCAATATATGTGTGCCTAGTGCATGACTAGCATTCAGAGATGAGCAGGAAAAGAATGATGATAACAACATGTTAAAATGATTTGTTACATTTGCGTGCAATATGCCCAGATAACAGCCCAAATCCCTGCCAAGATTTGTAAATGTGTTGAGACAACGTCAATCTTCACCCAAGGAAACAGATGCAATGGAGGTTCCAGACCCACTAGAGCTGCATGTTCTGCCCGCAGTGGTGATATCCTAGCCCTTTTTTCCTCCTTTCAAGTAACTACATAGTGAATCTTAAACTGAAATCACCAGCCAGTCTCTTTCTCTCTCTCCCTTCTTTATAAAGAATCAAAATGAATTGATTTGCAATTCAATTCAGCAAACATATATTTACTGAATTGAATTTGCAAGTGCATTAAGGCTTCGATGTGACATAAAGGGAAATTGTTAAGTTAGTTAGTCTTACAAGGAGTTTTTCTTCCACTCATTTATGAAGATTAATGATAAATATTGGGTACTGATCCAATTGCTTTTTATTTGCTCATGTCTTCTGTAAAAGCTATCGACAGGTAATTTGGCAATATTTGATGTATATCTGCAAAACTACAGACAAGGGTAAGAAATAGGAAGTGGTGCATTTGTAAGATGTCCATTCTCCAAATCTGTTATCTATAACTGAGTAAGTTCTCCACCTCTACTTGGGAAACTGATCCTCTTGGAAGGTGGGTCATTGCTTCAAGACAGGCACATGGACCAGAGAGGAGCCACATCAGCTGATTCACCTAGGCAGCCAGACAAAAGATTGGTTAGTATATTTTTCATTATTATTGTTTCTCCTTCCTTCAACGTAGAGGTGATATCTTGAAAGCCCAAGAAGCCCTCCTGATAAATAATCATGCTTGTGTCTGAGAGCACACTCTGCTTGTTTCCGCAATACTCTAGAGCAGTGTTTCCCAACCTCATCACTGTTGACATTTGGGGCTGAAAAATTCTTTGTTGTGGGAGGCTTTCCTGGGCACTGCAGGATGTTTAGTAGCATCTTTGGCTTCTACCCACTAGATGCCAGTAGCATGCCTTTCCCAATAAAAAATGTCTCCAGACATTGCCCGGAGGACTCCCTGGAGGGCAAAATTGTCCTCAGTTGAGATCTACTCTTGTAGAACAAGTCTTTCCGTGAATTGCATTACATTTTCACCAACCACAGTTAAAAAGATGTATCACTATGGTGTATTATAGCCACTCCTTCTTCTCTTTATGTATTATTTCTACCATAATTCAAACTTTTGAAGCTATCCTAATCAGAGGGCAATTTGGATACAAACCTTAGAAATTTACTCAATTTAACCAAGTAAAGAAGTAAATTTTCTAAGTGTGCACAAGAACTTCTCAGACCAAAGGAAACAGAGTGAGGACTTACAGGACTTACAGAGAGGACAAGTGGTTGATCTCGTTCATCTCTCTCCCTCTCCCCTCCCTTATACTCCACCCCTACCATTTGTCCTCTGCAAAATAGGAAAAGTGATCCCTTTAAAACTAAAATATGGGCATATTATTCCACATTTCCCATGCTGATAGTGAGAGCTCAAGCCCACACCATGAGGGGGCCTACTGATCTGGTCACTGCCTAAGGGGTTTGACAATTAAGTTGACGAACTTGCCACTGTGCACTTATACTGGCAGCATTGTACAAACAACTCAGTAAGGTTTCATAACCTTGGTTTATCAGTGTCTCATAGCTGTGTTCATGTCAATGTGTGGCAGTGTCTTGCTGAGTGACATCCATTATTGTTGTTGCATGTTTTTGTGTGCTGTCACGAGAATGTTAGAGCTTGAATTAGAGCAACAAACAAACATTAAATTTCTTGTTAAACTTGGCACGAGTGGAAGTGAAATCAGGGACACCTTAGCCCAAGTTTATGGGGATAATACCATGAAGAAAACGGCAGTGTACAAAAAGATTAAACGTTTTTCTGGTGGGAGAGAAAGCATCACCAACAGAGAGGTCAGGACGGCCAGCAACCAGTAGAACTGATGGAAACATTGCAAAACTTTGTCGAATTTTGAGTCAAAATCATTGGCTGACTGTGAGAAGCATAGCAGACCAAATAAACATCATAGAGAGACAATTAGGAAAATCTTAAATGAAAATCTTGTCATGAGAAAGTTGTGTGCAAAAATGGTCCTGAAGGAGTTCTTGCATCATGACAATGCATCAGCTCACACAGCACTGTCTGTGAGGGAGTTTTTACAAATAACTGTATTGGAACACCCTCCTACTCACCTGATCTGACCCCCACTGACTTTTTTTCTTTACCTAAAGATAAAGGAAATATTGAAAGGAAGACATTTTGATGACATTCAGGACATCAAGGGTAATATGA
>CAUYQG010155462.1:0-23370 GCA_963574415.1 Tarsius wallacei
CCAGAGCCCAGCAGGTCGAGGCTGCGGTGGCCGGGAGCGGCCACTGCACTTCAGTCTGGGCGACAGAGTGAGACTCCACCTCAAAAAAATAAAAAAAATACTCCACACAAATTGTAACATTTATACCCTATTTATTGCGAATCATTATGTCTAAGCTTCAATAAATGATTTTAGAAAACTGTTAGAACTAGCTCCATGTATCATTGCTGGAATATTAGGTCCCACATTATTGGTAAGATACCCATATCAATAAGTCCTCCCCATTTAGTATTATACCCTACTGCCCAGGTCAGCATCACACCATCAAGATCTATTTTGATATTTATGCTATCCAAGCCCCTGACTATAAATACTAGCCAGGTTCTGTAATTCCTATTTCTTGAAAATAATGCCTTTCTAGCTTATGTTTGGTTCTTATTTGGGCTGTGCAAACAAGTCACTTTGGTTAACTGGGCCAAAGGTGATTAGAGAGGGCCATAACAGAATTTTTTTAAAGTTTTAACTTTGATATACTATTAAACTTAACAGAAAGTTGCAGGGATAGCCCTGGGGTTGATCTGTACAGCATCAATTTAGCTATTCTAAATTCTGGTATTTTTTTGTGCAGCAATACACAACTGATAGAATCTGTTTTGTTTTGATAGTTGCATGCAAAATTCTCCTTCTAAAAGTATGTTCCTGTATTTCTATGATAGTTTCTGGTTTATAAAGTTGGTTACTATGTTAATATTGTACTGTATAGATATTCATAACCATTTTATCTTTATTATGAATATTGCTTTTAACAACATAAAGTGTCTTTTTGTCACATTAAATGCTTTGCAAATGAATTATACTTTGACATTTTATAGATCATAGAGTTAATGTGTATGTAGAGTTATTATTTTTTATTTTATTTATGTCCCATTCATATTTTTGAAAAGTCTAATTTTAAAAGTTTTATTATATAATTTCATCTAATAATTTAGTGTATTGTGTTTTCATCCTTGTATTTTCTCTCTATACGATGTTTTCTTTGTTCTTTTAAAAATTCATTTTGCTATTTATTTTTAATACCAAATTAATTTTAATACCTTAGTTCACTGTTTTACTTTTAATACCTTAGCTTACTCTTTTCTTATTTATCCCTTAACTTTCTTCTGAGTTTTTAATAGTATCCTTTCACTCCTTCTTACTTCTATATAGCAAGCAATGAGCTGTTATCTGCTTTTTCTTTCTTTCTTCTCTTCACATTTTTAGATGCATTATTTTTACTTTACTGGAACTCTTTTGAATCGTTTTTGGTAATAGACTATTCTTCCACCCTGTCTTCATATTTATTTTTAGTCCTATATCCAGTATGAAACATATGATTATGACAATTACATTTACAAAATTCCCACCATGTGCTCATGTTGGCAGCACTATATGAACAACTCAGTAAGGTTTCAGAACCTTGGTATGTCAGTGTTTCACAGCTGTGTTCGTGTCATCATGTGGTGGTGTCTTGCTGAGTGGCATTCACTATTGTTGCTGCATATTTTTGTGTGCTGTCACGACAATGCTGGCGCTTAAATTAGAGCAATGAACAAACTTTAAATTTCTTGTTAAACTTGGCAAGAGTGCAAGTGAAATAGGAACATCTTAGTTCAAGTTTAGGGGGATAATGTCATGAGGAAAATGGCAACATACAAATGAGTTAAAACATTTTTCTGAAGGGCGAGAAAGTGTCACTGATGAAGAGAGGTCAGAACAGTCAGTAATAAGCAGAACTGATGAAAACATTGAAAAAATGTGTTAAATTGTGCATCAAAAGCATTGGTCGACTGTAATAAGCACAGCAGAAGTTAGGAAATTCTTAACTGAAAATCTTGGCATGAGAAAGGTGTGTACAAAAATGGTCCTAAAGGAGCTCTTGCATCCCAACAATGCACCAGCTCACACAGCACTGTGTTTGAGGGAGTTTTTAGCCAGTAAACAGAAAACTATATTGGAACACCTTCCTTACTCACCTTATCTGGCCCCCAGTGATTTTTTTCTTTACCCAAAGATAAAGGAAATATTGAAAGGAAGACATTTTGTTGCCATTCAGGACATCAAAGCTAATACAACGACATTCCAGAAAAAGAATTCCAAAACTGCTTTGATGGGTGGACTAGGCACTGGTGTTGGTGCATAACTCCCCAAGAGGAGTACTTCAAAGGTGACCATAGCAATATTCAGCAATGAGCTGTGTAGCACTTTTTCTAGGATCAGTTTGTGAACTTAACTGTCAGTTCTCATATAATGTTCCTTCTAAATCTTTTTGCTAAAGTTACTCCAGACATTTCTTGGTTGAATAAAATTCTTTCTCTCATAGATACATCAAAAAGACTCCTCATGAGAACAGCATCCTTTGTTTTTTTGTTTCCTTAAATATTTTTGTATACTTAAGTTTAGACCATTTTATTGATGTATATATAATAGTTGGACATATTTTGAGAGTACATGTGATATTTTATACATGCATATACTGTGTAATGATCAAATCAAGGAAGTTGGAATATCTATCACCTCAAACATTTAACTTTTCTTTGTGTTGGGAACATTCTAATTCTTCTAGCTACTTTAAAATAGACAATAAATTATTGTTAATTGTATTTTTCCTATTATACTATCAAATACTGGAATCTATTTCTTATATCTAACTGTATTTTTGTATCCATTAACCAACTTCCCTATGTCTCCCTTACCTCGTCCTTCCAGACTTTGGTAACCATCATTTTACTTTCTCCCTCCATGAGATCATTTTTTCTTTCTTTCTTTTTTTGGCTTTCATGTGTTTTAAGGATAGCTGGACTGGAAATAAAATCTTTGTTTTCACAATTTATATATTTCATCTTTTAGATAATAATATTCCAGTGTTGTCTTGCTTTACACATTGCTCTGGGAAATTGTATTTCAACTTATTTCTATTGCCCTTTTAAGTTTTTTGTAGTCCTACTGGAAGCACTGAGACATTTATCTTTACCTTTAAATTAGAAAAAACAATGTGAATATGGCATAAATCTGTCTAGGTTATACCTTTTAACTTTTAAAGGACCTGATAGACACTTTCAGTATGTGAAATAAATATTATGTAATTTACATAAAGTTTGTTTAAATTGTAGTTTTAAACATTATTTTTGTTTTATTTGCATCTTCAAACACTTCAATTCTACATATGTTGAATTTTTCTTGTCCTTTTGACCGCCTTCTCTCTGATCTGATTGTTTCTACTACTAGCTTTATCCCATTTTCATTCTTTGTCATTCTGCTATTGTCAACACCTATTATACAATTTTTATTCATTGGATACTTTTGTAATTTAGTCTTCATTTTTGAGGTGATTAGGTTTTTTTTCATTACTTCTCTAAGTTCAGTCAACTTTAGTTTTATATCTTGCTATTTTTTGGTTTATTTTTGTCTTTAGTTTTTGATATTCTGATTCAGGTTCCCTTCTCCCCATATTTTTAAATGCTAGAGATATATACACACCCATACATATACAAATCTTGAAGATACATATGACGTATCCCTAAACAGAAAATTCAAAATTCAAAATACTCCAAAATTCAAAACTTTTTAAGTGAGTGCTGACTTGACAGTCAAAGAAAATGCTCATTGGAGTGTTTTGGATTTCAGATTTGTAGATTAGGGATATCAAACAGGTAAGTAAAATGCAAATATTCCAAAATTCAAAGTAATATGAAATCTCAGATACTTTCTGTCCAGGAATTTTGGATAAGTAATACTCAACCTGTGTGTGTGTATGAGTATATATCTTCTCTTTTAAAAAAATCCTGAAAATAGGCATATATATATATATTTCTATGTATAAATATTGTCCTTTAGCTTTTATGTTGTCTAAATGGGGTTGTTTTCCTGTATCTCTACTTTATTTTATGTAATGCTAAGATAAGGAAGAAATATTTTTGTTGTAATCAACAAATTGGAAACAGTTATCTCCTTTTGTATCTTACATTATAGTATCAATATCTCTGAATCAAACTTTACAAATTTATTTAAACTAATTTAACAATTTCAATAAGTCAGAAAGATCGTTACTGAAAATTCCCCATACCTAACATCTAGCTCTAAAAATCTTTTTACTAAACTTGCTTTATCATCTGTCTAGCCATCTATGCATCCTTCTATTCATTCTATCCATCTAGCAATGTATCTTATTTACTTGAATGATTTAATGACATTTCGTTTTTCTTTTTTTTTGTTGTTGTTCATATACTGAGTTGTCAGTTCTTGGAGGGCAGTGATTATGTTTCATTTGTAGTTTTCATCCATAAGATGTTCTTAGTAGGGTCTTAGTATAAGCTTATTTAATTATAATTCATTTAGAATATAAATTGAGTATTATTTTTGAATGAATGTTAATTAACTCTTTAAATACTATCAGGTAACATGGCCTAGTAAAAAGCTTAAGCTTTAGCATCAGAATGATACAATTTTAATCCTTTATGACTGTGGCCATAGCACTGAATTCTGTGTCTGTTCCCTCATGTGTTCTACTATGTAAGATTACTATGAAGAGTAAGACTCCCATATGTGAAGTTCTTAGTACAACTTCTTGTATATAGTAGATAGTCAATTTTTCTTACTAATATAATTTAATTTTAACATTTTGGATAAAATTAATTTTATGGGTTCCTTAAAGTGAAAAGTCAATAAAGAGGGGAGGATTTTAGTGTATCCTACTAGAATATTATGGACTACCAGGCAGCAGACATTTAGATTTAAAGAAAAAACGAGAAGTCTATACTTGTAAGGCATTTTTTTCTATATTTTACTAAGTACCTTTCTTGTTTTTTGTTTCATTTATTTGGCTGTCCATGGATCTGTCCTGCTGAATGCTGTAGGCTCAAGTATATTATAGACTAACCATTCATTAACTGGTAAATATTGGGGCAACTAAAGTTGGTTTCCCTTAAATATACTGTTAGCTTCTTTCTTCCACCCTCCTTCTTATTTCTCTTTTTTTCCCACATATATTATGTCCTGGACTATAGCTGATGAGGTTTGGCTTGATGGATTCTAGAAAACACCATGAGCTTATAAATTTGAAGCTGCAAGATATATACAACATAGTATTGTCAACATCACCCTTTCATTCAAGCTGGAATTTTACTTTGAAAAAAAAGAAACAATGTGTACAGAAGCATTTTACCTCCGTTTTCCGTATTGTTGGAACACGATAAGATAATACGAAATAAACATTAAAACAGAGAAAAGACAATGCAACAGGAAACAATAATGTTTGTTTCCAGTGTATGTCACTTAATTTTGGAGATAATCTCTCTTTCACTTAAATTAATTGGTCTATTTGATGTAAATGAGGTAGTGGTAATAGTGCAATTTTCAAGGCAGGAGAGGAATCAATTCAGATTGACAGCTCTCCAAAGTACCCTAAAACTAATGGACTGCCTCTCAAAACCTAAATCGTTGCAATCTTTTCCCAAGGAGGATATTAAAGGTACAATGAGTAGATGAATTGAACAGGAAAGTAAAGTAAGATAAATGGCTTAACACTGAATCAACATACTGTTTCAGGGACTATGAAGAATTTCAAATGTAGTTGTCAACCATGTTGATAATAGAGCTTTATATGTAATATTCCAGTTTTGCAAGAGAAAATAATATTCAAGGGACAACTTGAATGGAAACTGACATAGGTTTATTTTATATTCCTGGAAAATTATAAAGTATTTTTGGCCTTCAGAAAACTTTATTAAACTATAATTATCAAAGATGGCTTGAAATTACTATATTTGGGATGATAAACAATCATACTATTCTTTATTTGCACCCCTATCAAACATGATCTATTTCTATTACAGCACTCACCATCTTCTACATCTTCTATCCTGGATGATTTCCTCATGTATATATCTTATTACCCTTTAAATTCCTGAGGTCAGGGTTTCTTTCTAATTATCTTTCTAATCTGTTTCTAATATTGAGCAGACAATATTAAATTAATGCACAAGTGAATGCAAAGACGAATTAATGAATAAACATTTGTCCACATTTCGGTCTCTTTTCAATCGGGATCTCTGTAATTTGAAGTCTAGTTCATTTTGCTTTCCTAATTCTACTTTTGATTTAAAATAAGTATAAATCTAGTACCTGTGTCATTTCACTCATTCTGTTTGTCTCAATATCTTGTATACTACAGTCCCTACTGGGTAATTATTTCTCTGGATAGTGGAAGAGTAGCAAAACTAACTTGTTTTTGCGCACATTTGCTTATGTATCAGAGTACATATATGAAAAGAATGCCTCTCAAATTTGGATTTTTTTTTTAGTTAAGCTATTTGTAACCCCAACACTTAGTGGACTATAAATAAAAGGGAAAAAATTACCGCCAATAAAAATATCCACAAGTAATCTAACATAGAAATAGGGCATAAATTACATCTCTTCGAGGAAATAGAAAAATGGACCTTTTCTGTCACTTGAGAAAATAAATTCTAAGTAGCACATTGAATGAAAGAGTTTAACTGTGTACATTAGTGTGCTTTGGCAATTGAAGAAGGAATGAGTGAATGGGTGCTCTTCCTGTTCCTGCCAAATGCTATTGACCTGAATCCAGGACTTAGTGGAGTATAAGGGCCATGAGGGTCAATCCAATATGATCTTTTAATTCCTGTATCAGGTGAAGTTTTCTGAGATAGGATGAAACTCTGTTACTACTGCGTCTGAATACCATCCCAAAAATAGTTTTCTGCTTAGCACAGAGCTGAGGTCATTGATCCAGGAGCAGATAATGGGGGAAGGAGAATATGTCTTTTTACTTCCCCCCTCCAAATGTTGGAAACTATTTCTGCTCCTTTAACCTTGTACTTAATTTTTTTTTCTCCTAGATTTTGGGAGAAAGACCTTTGACAATCTTAAATTTCAACATGTGTTAAAGGTGATGTAACTGTTTTGCGTATGTGTTTTCAGTTTTGGGAAGTTGCAAATCACTGACATCCTTGATAACTAAGTATTTATTATTTTTCATCCCAGATTCAAATTTTAGAAATAACTGTAAATGCAAAAGTATGTTGGAGTTATGGAAGTAGAATCATAGGGCTGTAGAGGGAGAAGCAGTTAAGAGGTTTTCTATAAAAGGAAAGGAGAAAAATGTTGAGGTCCTGATCTATAGCAATACCAACAGGATAGAAAAGCACAGGTATATAAGATGGTTTAGCCTGAACAATCTTTTCAAACAATTGAAGACAAAGATGAATTGAAGGTTGCTCTAATTGTTTTGCCTTAGGCAGCTATGGGGACAGCTGACGCCATTAATTGAAAAAGGGGCCAGGCGCAGTGGCTCACACCTATAATCCCAGCACTTTGGGAGGCCAAGGGGAGAGGATTGCCTGAGCTCATGGGTTTGAGATTGCAAAAGATAAGATTATTCTTCATTTTAAGTGAAAAAGCTCTAGCACAGAGATGCTGAGTATTTTTCCTAAGAACGCCAAAGCTGGTGTATTAATCTGCTCAGGCTGCTGTAACAAAATGCCACAAACTGGGTGGTTTAAACAACAAAAATTTATTTTCTCACAGTTCTGGAGGATGGAAGTTTGAAATTTGAGTGGCACAATGATCAGACTCTGGTGAGGGCTCTTTTCCTGACTTGCAGATATATGCGAGACCTCATCTCTACAATAAATCAAAAAATTAGCTGTGTGTGATGGTGCATGCCTGTAGTTCCAGCTACTTGGAAGAATCGTCTGAACCCAGCAGGTTGAGGTTGCGGTGGCTGTGATATGTCACTGCACTCCAGCCTGGGCGAAAAATTAATATTCCAACTCAAAAAAAAAAAAAAAAGGATAGGTAAGTAAAGAAAGAATTGGGGCTTTTTTTTTTTTTTTGTAGAGTCCAAGAAAAAAAAAAGTTTGGTTTGGGTAAAGTTAAAGTTAATATACTTGGGATTCCTCTGAAGGAGGATCACTTTGGAAGTTTAAAAATATAAAATTAGAGCTCAGAGAAGTGTTAGTGGCTAGAGACACAGATCTCAAAAATCACTGTAATAACGAGTTGTATGTTAACTGATAAAAAACAATTCTTTAAGTGTTTTACATGTATTACTTCATTTCCACTTCACAACTATCTTCTGTAAAAAATAAGATTATTCTTCATTTTAAGTGAAAAAGCTCTAGCACAGAGATGCTGAGTATTTTTCCTAAGAACGTCAAAGCTGGTGTATTAGTCTGCTCAGGCTGCTGTAACAAAATGCCACAGACTGGGTGGCTTAAACAACAAAAATTTATTTTCTCACAGTTCTGGAGAATGGAAGTCTGAAATTTGAGTGGCACAATGATCAGACTGGTGAGGGCTCTTTTCCTGACTTGCAGATATGTGCTTTCTCACTGTGCTCCCATGGCCTTTCCTGAGTGCATAACAAAGCGAGATAGCTTTCTTTCTTCCTGTTCTTATAAAGTCACCAACCCTATTGGATTATGACCCACCCACCCAATGACTCCATTGAACCTTAATTATCTCTTTAAAGTTATTTCTCCAAATACAGTCACATTGAGGGTTAAGACTTCAACATATAAATTGGAGAAGAGGGATGGAAGCCATAATCCAACCCATAGGAGTGGACCTGGGATTTGAACCCAGGTAGACTGCAGAAGCCACAGGCTTTACTGCTATAATTTAAGTCAGTCACTGGTTTTGGTTATTGAGAGCCATTAATCAAAATCCCTTGTGAATGTGGGGAGAACAGACTGATGCCATAGACTAGCACAAGCGAAGGATGGTGATTCCGAAAGGAGTAACCTTAAATTTGGAACATAAAAATTTGTAATACATAGTATTTTCTTCAATAATATTACAGACACGTAATAGACACAGACACCCATGCACACTTTAAACACACAATAAAAAGAAAATTATATTTCATTGCAATATTGCTATTGAAAGCTACAGAGTGCTTGTAGGTACAAATCACCATCAGTAATGCCTAAATCCTTGTGTTTTAATTCTGCAGGCATGTTTTTATTTTTTTCAGGGATGGAGTACACCATAGAGATTGAAATCAATTACCAACTCTTATACAAAGGAAAAAGTGTGTCTGCTGGAAACACATCTATGTATCTAGAGCAAGGGACAAAACCCTCCTTAAAGCCGTGTGACTTACACAAAGAGAATTACAGGTACAAATACACATTGGATGTTTATACTTTCACAGGTATTTTATAAAACTACCTTTAAGTGCTTCAAACTACTTCATTAAAAGCTAACATGTAACTATAGTGTAATCATAAGAAATGTACATTTTAGAAACCATGTCTAAGCTTGATTTAGAGAAAAGAAAAATCTCACAATGTTTAGCAACCCTCCTTTTTATTTGTTTTGTTTTGCTTCTGATCAATGTGTAATTCAAATGTCACTTTGTGGCTTAAATAATTCATTTGTATTTGACTCTAAAATCACTCCATTATATGACCTTGTGTTTAGATTTCAGAAAAACAATCATTAGACTAGCCCAAGCTTCAGGGTAGTTTTGTAGATAGATTTCAAAAATCATTGATCTGTCAAAACTTCTGATGGGTGTGTTAAATGTTTTGACCTTGTTTATAGTTATCCATGTCACCCTGCCCACTGTTTCCTTGGCCCTATGTTTTTCTACTGACCCCTATGTCATTAGGATAAGAGGATGTATGCAAACCTTCACCAAATAATTGGGATGCAAAACATATTACCAAGAATATCAGGAGCTTGGGGGAGAATGACTCATAAGCAAATGCTTATTTATCCAGCAATTAATATTTTACAGTCATCTTTATGTGACTTTTCATTTGCATCTCATAACCCAGTGACTTTGGTACTCTTAATAAGGCCCCTCAATGAGCTTGATGGTTAAGAGCACTGACTTTCCTATCAGGCATAAGAAAGTTGGAACACCAATTTTGCTACTTAATAACTACGTGGTCTTGGAAAGATTTTTTTAAACCTTTCAACATCTTATTTTCATCTCATATAAAACCAAAAGTGAAAATATCACCTACCTAATAAGATTGTCACTAGAATGAGATGAACACATCAATGGTTAGCATATTTTCCAGTAAAAAATAATCAACAAATGATCATGGTGGTGTTTATTAGAAATGTTGTGACTTGTCCAAGGTCACACATTCAGTGAGGTTTGCTAAGATTTCCATGCTTTTCCCCATGAGATGCTTGTTACTGAGTATACTATATGTTTCTGGTCTGCTCTCTGCTGTTTATTAAGGCTGGTTTTGTTGAAGTGAACTTGCAGTTCAGAATATATTTTCATGGATGCTTAGGGTTTACAGAGAGCTATTGTGAAATGGAGTAGGAGACAGTGAGACAACTAGAGATTTGGGTAATAAATGGAGGCACTTGCTATCCTATTACAAATGACAGAGATAAACAGTTCTGCCCCAGAAAATCACAGCCATCTATAAAAACTCCACCTCCATCTTGCCTGTTTGTCTCTCCCAATGGACTCTCTGCATCTGCAGGAATTCTGCCTATCACTTTCTGCCTTGACAGGGAGTGAAGAGGTTTCTATTCTTTCAAATTTTGTAATGTTTACTAGTTGTTGTATCAATGTTAGTCTTATGGAAATATGTCTAGAAAGAATATTGATGAATTTTGCTCTTCTTTATGACTGTGTAAGATCATGCCCCTCAAAGCAACCTGGGTGCAGTTAGAGATCATATATTCAGTGAACTCTCACAGAAACAAAGAACTGAATACCACATGTTCACACTCATAAGTGGTCCTTGAACACTAGTCACAATAGCACAAGGGTGGACACAATACCACAAGTTGCTGGGCACTGCTAGAGGAGGGAGGGAGGTGGAAGGGAGGCATGTGTATATATTGGGCACCTGGTCCACTGGTCCAGTGGGTGTAAGGGCCATCCAGAAGCTCAAACTTCATCGGTATGAAGCCGACTTATGTAGTAAATCCTCACTTGTACCCACACTGTTAAAATAAAAAAAGAATATTAATGAAGATCAAATCTATACATATTTCAATGCAAACATGTTGAAAAATAAAATACTTTTTCTGGATTAAATATGGATGGATGTATGTGTATATACTTAAATATAAGAAAAGCAATAGAAAGTTTATATGGTAATTGCATGTTTACTTCATTATTTTTTTTCCTTGTGTGTGTGTGTAATTAGATAATTGTATTACTTAGAAATACCATATGGCTACTTAAATTCTTAATTATGTTTTATTTGTTTTGATTATATCATGTAATACATGAGTAACTTGTAGGTCTAGGGAATACATTTCAATTGTTAATTTGTATTTTACTTAGCTTTAAGGAAAAATATATAATAAATTAACTTTTATTAAACAACATAAAAAAAATCCTGGGGCTTTATATTTTAAGTGTCTCTTTCTTTATTCTGCACTATTTATTGACTATTTACCTGTGTACTATTACCAGTTATTAGGTTTGTTATCTCATGTATATTAGACATGAATGTGAACTTGAAAATTTCAGTCTTTAATGATCTCAAATTTGGCTAACTGGAAAGAGAAATAAAGGGACATATACTTAGAATCAGTGAGAGACACAGTCACCAGAGACCATAAGGCTGCCAAAATTGCAGAAATGACCAGGTTAGGTGGAATAAATCATGAAATCATACTGAAAAATTAATTTCCCCAGACCTATTCTTCATGTGGTAAAATTACTTTTTGTACTTTGAAAAATAGTTTGATTTTGTAATGATGGCTTTCTTATGAACAAAGATTTGAGAAAAGAAAAGAAGAACAATGAAATAACTATCATCCTAAACTTAAGAGTTAAAAGAAAAAAAAAACAAAACAAAAACTTTCTAATCTTGGAGTAGTTACAACAAGAAGTTCTGAAGTGGTCTTTGTCTAAAGGTGACCTTGAAATATTTTATCATATACCTCCCCTTGTTTGTCTCCCCACATCTTCAACATATTTCAGGTAAAGTTCATTTCTTCTTGGGCCATTCAAAAACTTACTTGTTTTTATTTTCTTTTAAATAAAAATGTAAGGGTTAATAGGTTCTCTTAAGTGCACTATGGAAGAAATATTCAGAATGAATTCTTCTTTACACACATACCTGTTACCTTTATTTCAATTGTGTTCCTATAAATAGTGTACCAAGGTGATGATCAGGCTGGATAGATACTACATATATTTATTTGAATAATCCTGGAAGGAAAAAAAAATAGGGTATTACACATGAAATCTGATTTATTGCCAACTTTTTTCTGGGTTTACACAATATATTTCTCTGAGTCTTTTTTTCCTAAATGTAATCCTGCATATAGGCCAAATTTACAGTGAACTGAAGGCTCTTAGGTCTCAATAGTTTGTTGATGTTTCAATTAATATTGTTTTCTGATATTTTCCCAAATTATATATTAAATATACATTTTAAGCATAATGCCCATTGTGGTTTTTGCATGTGTGATAGGATTCAGCATTCAATACATTTACTTTTAGATGATAGTGAAGAATATACATATACATGTATATATATGTTATATATAAATATATTTTATAAATATATATAGTGTACTTATTTTATATGAATTTATGCATACTATAAATTTAGATATTTTAAAAATTTATACATACATTATGCAATTATAAATAATAAATTATACATTATGCAATTTATGTTTTTCACACTTTGAGAACTGATCATCTGAATTCCAAATGCCAAAGATGGGCAGAAAAGGATTGGCAGGAAGGTAGGAATATTAGGAAACTGACTGGGTAAGTGAACCCCTTGGGTCTCCCCTCACCCCATAGTTTCTATTCCTCACAATTTATTCATCTTACCTTCTTAGGGAGTCAGGGCTAGCCACATGAACATTCACTTGTTCTTTTTGTTAAGATTCATCCGAGAGAAGTATCTATACACGCAAAAGATTCAGTATTATATTCAATGGAAGAGAGTTAAAACTATAGTCTACCTTCCTAGTTAGAGCACTGAACCCATCTACAGTGTCACACAGTAATTTTGTGCACTGGAACTGCAGCCTAGGGATGTGTGTGTGTGTGTGTGTGTGTGTGTGTGTGTGATAATATACATTTTCTATGATGTCTATATGATTCCTAAGCATAATTCCAAACTGCAGAGACTGCGTTTATATGTATGGGTATTGAAACAGCTACCTAAAGACACTGCTAATTTATGTGATGTGCAGATGAGGAAAAAGAGATAGGTGAATGAGGAGAGGGTTGTGTTCAATCAAAATGGGTTAAGAGAAAATTATCTTTTTTTTCATTGTTTGGTGAGAGCGTCATAGAGAAATAAGCGTTGTGGAAGGATCTTACATTGTCTTCACTAGGTAAATTTCAGGTTATAGGTCTAATGATTTAACCCTTATAGATGGCATTTCAAATCTCTTTGCTTGGTTAATGTGTTTGTATTTTTGCGTTCTCAGAACCTCATGGTATTTTTGCTTTCTCTCTTCATGTGCATGTTATGAGAGATGGTTGAAACTGCCTATTATATAGCACTTAAGGCTTCATTGAATCATGAAAGAGAAAAGTTACAGTGACGTTTAATATACAGCTTGTCTGGCTCTTTTGAAAATTGCTTGACCCAACTCTCTTTGCACTTTTATATTTTAAAAAATCATTGAAATACTGTGAAACTGTTCTCTAACAAAATGAGGAGATTGGATAACATAAACCAAGCAGATTATCAGATGAAATGTCACATCAGCATTTTTTTGTTTTTTTAATTTTTAATTTTAAAGATGCGGGGTGCAATTCAGGGTTAGATATACAAATATTCATTATGCGGGGGTACCCTTGTTGATGAGATGTGCCACTCCTCTCCTGGCAGTTTCCCACTACTGCCAATCCCTTTCTTATAGTATTGTGATAATTGTTCAAGGTCCACTTATGAGTATGAACATATGATACACTGTTCTTTGTTTCTGTGATAAATCACTGAGTATGATAGACTCTAAATCCATCCAAGTTGCTGCGGAGGTCATATGTTTGTCCGTCTTTATGACTGCATAATATTCCATTGTGTATGTGTGCCACATTTTTTTTACTGTCCAGTTTCGGTGAACAGCAAGGTTGGTTCCATGTTTTTGCTATTGTGAATAGTGCTGCAATAAACATGAGTATGCAGGTAGCTTTTTTGTAGAATGGTTTGAGTTTCTCTGAGTATATTCCCAGTAGGGGGATTTCTGGGTCATACGGAAGGCCAATTTCTAGTTCTTTCAGAAATCTGCACACTGTTTTCCAAAGAGGTTGCTCTAGCCTGCATTCCCACTGGTAGTGTAGCATTCCTTTTTTCCCGCATCCTCGCCAGCATCTGTTGTTGTTTGTTTGATTAACGATGGCCATTCTTGCTGGGGTTAGGTGGTATCTCAATGTCATGTCAGCATTTGTATTCACCTTTATTCCTGAAATAACTATTGATCTTTCATAATGTTCCACATGGTTGAATAATAAAAATCATAGAAATAATAAAAGATAGTAAAAATAATAAATGGCTGCTAACATTAAGAAGACCATTAAAAAGGGTCTATGTATGAAACAATGGCAAATAAAATAATTAAGCACGAAGAAGTAATAGTAAGAGATCTTCCCAAAGAGGTGTCTTCTCTCACTGGGAGGGAGTGTGGGGAAGGTTGGGGGAGACTTTATGAAACATACAGTCATCGAATTGAGCCTATAGCCATAGATAGCAATTTGAATCAAGAATTGGAGCATAGGTAAAGTGACAATATTTTTGGAGAGAGATATGAGTGATGGGTAGTCTAGTTGGGCAGAAACAGTAGGAAAAAAATGATGCCCTAACATCAGATATCGACTTCTATTGGGCGATGACATTGTACACTGGGATTAACTGTTGTTAATCTCACAGTGCTCAGAACACCCACCGTGACAGCATAGATATTTTGTTAGCATAATTCTAAAAATGTTTTTGGCTGTACGTATAAATCAATGTTCTCCATCACTTTTGCGGATTATAATAAGAGAAATGTGATTTAACATCTGTTCAACTCTACATCGATTTTCAGTCCGTTGAAATATTCTATAAATGTTCTTTTATCCCCAGACATCGTTCTCCTTGGAGAGAGATTTTCTTGAGTTATGTCAGCGTCTTTCAGGATTTATTTCTCTAATAAAATAAATAAATACGCTTTTTAAATTCAGTATATTCTTTGTTGGGTCAAAAATTCAAGTCTAACCTTTTAGGTTTTTTTTTAAGTAATAAAATGATAAATAAATGATCTTGATTATACTAAAAACTACAAGTTGTTCTCTGTGTTCTCTGGAATCAAAAAAATAAATAAATAAAGATTATATTTCACTTATCTAAAAAAAGAAAGACACTATGTGCTGTGAATCATACTGGGAAAATTAGAAGTCCCTAATCTGCATTTAGAGATTTGTGCTATTTCTTAGTACATGGGATAGGGCTCATTTGAGATGTATTCATTTGCATACCGATTTGCCCAGATATATAGAGAAAGTTTTATTTGCAATTGTGAAGCACTGGTCTGGTTATTTTTAGATGAGCATGCCTACTTGCAAAAATACACTTTTTTCAACAGTGACATTATATTGCCACTGAAAATGATAATTAGCCACTAA
The DNA here is from genome assembly GCA_963574415.1 of Tarsius wallacei. Taxonomy (NCBI): domain Eukaryota; kingdom Metazoa; phylum Chordata; class Mammalia; order Primates; family Tarsiidae; genus Tarsius; species Tarsius wallacei. Next base: position 15,605 of record CAUYQG010155462.1, read on the forward strand.
AGGGGTAGTGACAATAGGTAAAAGTTCGTGAAATCTGGTCTCATTCCCCTCTGTAGATCTGGGAAGATAATAATGCCACTAGCCAACTATAGGCAGGGTTGGTTGTGAAAGGAATACTTCGAATAATTGTAAAGCTGGTTATTAATTTCTTATAAGGAATTTTTAAAATATTAGTATTTTGTTCATCCTTCTCTTCTTTCCTTTCTTCTTTCATTTCTTCCCTTCTTTTATTTCCCTTTCCCCTTTCCCTCTTTTTCTCCAGTTCACAAGTCCTTACAAAGTCTGAATTATAAGAACATCCTTAGGGAACCTGCAAACTCTTTATAAAAGATTGAGACAGAGAGTAAACATAATGAGACTACCAGAAACTGGATTTCTCACTGTGATAGAATGAAGTTGCATATATGAAATGAAAGAAATAGTAAACACTGATATTCAACTGGAATTAGTAATATGTGTGTGAACTCATGGTTTCATATGTATATATTTATATATATGTGGGGGGTGTGTGTGTGTCTATATATATGAAGACAGAGAGAGAGAGATAAATTAAATACAAAAATGTTTTGTGTGTGTGTGTGTGTGTGTGTGTGTTTCCTATCCCTATGATAGAAACAAAAAAGCATTCAAATAATGATGGGGCAATGTCAAAAAGATAGATGCCAGCTTGAAGGGGCTCCCACTGCATATCTAGGACAATGTGGGCATATAAATAAATGCTAATGGCAATAGGTAGTATTTGATTCCCATTGAATAGAAGAGGAATATATAAAAAGATATCTGTAAGTTCACAGTGAGTCCATACATGTGGACAATAAGGTCAAGGAAGAACTGTAGAACTCGTCAAGATTTAGGAAAAAATACGAAGATATAACAGCCAAGTGTAATATGTCATCCTGACTTGGATTATTTTGCCCATAAGTGACATTTTGGGACAGTTGGCAAAACTCGAATGGGATCTCTGGATGAAGTGTAGATGAGGTTTATTTGTATTCTTTCAATTATATTTTGTAAGTTTCAAATTACTTTAAAATTAAAAATGCAAAACAAATTGGCATCCATCACCCAATATTAGCTATGAAATCAGAATTTCTGGATGTGGATACTTTTTTGAAGATCCTCTAATGACTCTAACAAGCAGCCAGAGTTTAGAACTATAGGTCAGGGTGGTATCGGTGCAACAGTGTTCATTAAGAAATATAGCTTACCATGGGAAGAATTCTAATTATAAATCTGTCTCTTGTTTCATTCAGCACGAATTCTGATGATGTGTGAGTAACACTTGGATAGTGAATGGTTACAAATACATTATTCTTCTAAAGTTGTTATCATGGAACTATTGTAACCAGTCTTTGTTTGCTATGTATCCTACAGTTGCTTGCAATCTTCCACTTGGATTTTTTTAAATGAAAATGAGCAGAAATATACTTTACTTTGAGATTTAGTAACGTTCAATGAGATACTTAAAAAACTGGTGTTCTAAAACTAGAATTTGTATTAGTTTATATTGACACTTAATGTTTAACACTTATATGGTACATTTCTTTAAATATATTTGAACATTGTATATTAGAGAGTAATTCCACCAGGTGTTCTGTTCTATCAGTGCATCTGTTAGTATGTATTAAGAATCATTTTCTCTTCTGCATTTGGAATAACTCAAGATGGAGATTAGTGTGTGCTGGCCCTTCATGCACCTTTCTCTCCTCTTTGCCTTGGCTTGTCTGTGTAGATGGAAACATCAGCTTCTTGTTTCTGGTTGGAGTTGAAAAATGTAGCAGGTTTTTGGATTCTGCAGATAGCCTAAGATACAAAACCTTCAGATGTGGATACGTCTATTGTGGGCCAGAGATAACAAATGAGGAAAATTTTAGTGGTGTTGTCAAGGCTTGCCTGAAGCAAAATTGTGAAATATGCCAGGATTGTCACTGACGCCTACAATTTCTCGCAGTGCCTTATCTATCTTCATCGCCTCTTTCTGCTAGGTATCTCTCGAGGGCAGTCCACACACTCTCAACTGTCACAAAAACTTTTACTAAGCTGCTACTAGATAAAGTGTTATATAGCAAGGACTTTGATATTGACCCCTTTCAGGGACATTTATTTCCTAAAAGTGATATTAGTCAAAATTAATTCATTATGGCTAGAGAGAGAATATTTTCAAAATAATAATAGCTGTTGTTTATGAAACCATTTATTTGCCAAGCACTTTGCCATATACTCTCTGTTCTATCTTGTTTAATTCTCACATGTACCCTATGAAATAGGCTTTATTATTTATTCATACACCCATTTTATGAATGAGAGCATGACGCCTAGAGAACTAAAGTGATTTGTTCAAGATCACAAAGTTAGTGAGTGACAAGCCTGAGATTTAAACCCAGATTTGTCTAATTCTGAGATCTATACATTTAAGCATTAGGCTTGGTCGACTCTCATGTTTTAAACTGAGAATAACCTAGACTATCTATCCCTGATTTTAGAGAAATGCATGAAGTATAAGCCTAAAAACGATCTCATTAACCATCCTCTCTTCTCTATCAGACTAGTCCATATTATTTTGCTTAAAAGAGTAGTCATCTGATTTTTCCTCTTACCATACTCTTGCTCAGGTGGCAGTCTCAAACTGAAACAGTTATTTAATTTATATACCAAGTATTTAAAGAAACAAAGCTGTATGTGTGTATGTGTGTAGGAGGGGAAGCTACTCTGAAAATTTGCCAAACCCTTTCTTAGGTTTAGGTAGTATTTCAAAGAGATAATTCAGTAGAGCCTGGCCTTTTAAGGAGCCTCTGAATTAATTTGGCAAGCTCTCAAGACCACTGAGGTGCAGGTCTCAAATGTAAAAATATGCGCTCTCAGCTCTCAGCCTTCTCCTTCAGATGCATATTTAGCTCTGCATTTTCTATCATTTAAATAAGGCTATATGTTTCAAATCAATTAAGTTGCAATGAAGAAAAACAAGATAACTGAGGGCCTTTGACATAGGCAGTGTATTTAAAGATAATTATAGTTAATCATTTTCTTGTTGAAGTTATTTCCGTTCAAGCCCATTTAACTGAAGCAATCAAGGATTCAGAAGAGGTTACAAAACATCTTGTTTTTTGAAGCATTATTTAAATACATTTATGTCAATAATTATTTTTATATTTACATACCAGAACATTACCTTTTTTGGCTAAGCTTCAAATTGTCAAAAACATATATTTCCCCTACGCTAAGTTACTGAAGGAATATATAAACTAGTTATACAATAATTAAAAAGCATAAGTTAAAAACAAAATTATACTTTATTATATTACTAGAGCAACTCACACACACACTACTATAATACATTTAATGTTTAAAAAAATCTTGGGGTAGAAATGGGATCACGGTCATAACTATCGTTAGATGAAATAACTGAAGATCTTTGGGCTTAAGCAACTTACCTGGTAGCCATATAACTAGGAATGAACATATATAAATTTTGAACTCAAGGTTACTTTCAAAATTTATTTACATAACAAATAAGTTTGTATATATATTAAAATAAAATATTCAGATGACATTTGTATTAATAGAATCTCTCTGAAATGTGCATTCTTATACATCCATAATAGTATCCTGAAACTATATTGCCTTGAAGCTAAAGTGTCATCTTATCAAAGCATTCACTTAATGGATGAGGAAAATGAGAACCAGAAAGGATAAATGATATTCCTATTGTTAATCTAGAAGTATTCCAAGAAACAAAATGTCTATCAAACATTACTATAAAGATTAGATTGCATTCACTCTATCTTACTGTTAAACCTGTTTATTTATTCTTTTAATTAAAGAAAGAATTCAGACCAGGCATGGTGGCTCTTGCCTGTAATTCCAAAACTTTGGGAGGTGGAGGCAGGAGGATTACTTGAGCCCAGAAGTTCAATGCCTCATATCTACAAAAAGAAAAATAAAAAACAAGTAGTCAGTTGGGGTGATGTGTGGCTACAATTATTGGGAAGCTGACACAGGAGAATCACTTGATCTTAAGGAGTTGGAGGCTGTGGTGAACCAAGATTGTGTCACTGTACTCCAACTTGGGCAACAGGGTGAGACCCTGACAAGAAAATAATAATAATTTTCAAAGATGGAGGCCAGTTCATAGCTCGACAGGACCTCTCTTGAAGACAATATATGAGTTCTAGACCATTGCTTAAACTCTAGATCTCTGTTTTCTCATATGTAAAATAGGGGTAATATAATATCTAACTACTATGTTGTTGCGATGACAAAAAGAAAATATGTTTAAGAACTTGGCACAAAGTAGTACCCAATTAGCAATAGAAACATTATTGTACTACATTATTAGGCTTTTCATATATGAATGTCCGGGCCTCAGCTATGCAGATGCTTGAGCCTCAATTTTAGTGCCCTCAGAAATGATCTAGCAGATTAATATATATATATATATATATATTTGTTTATTTAACATATTTTATCTTAGCAGTGGTATGCTGTTAAATGTTTAACAACTGACTTTTCTGATTTGTAGCATTTGCTCATTTTTATGTGTATATTACTTCTACTATGCCAAATATCAAGCTACCAACATGACATCAGTGGACCTGTAAAACTCTTAACATTTTAGCAATAGACTATCCCAAGCAGGTATTAACTAGCCCCAGTATCCACTGACTTTCTTACCTTTTAAAATTTATATGTACATATACATATATATGCACATACACATATATAGATATACACATATACATACAGATATAGATACATGCATTATACACATATATATAGATATATATGTGTGTGGATAGATAGATAGATAGATAGATAGATATGCTTTCTCGTGTGGTGCTTAAGACACAGGCTAAGTATCTAGGCTACATACATACTATTGATTTCCCAGTTGCCATGCACAGTTCATGCTAGTGCAGCTTCCCTGGAGAATACTTCCTCTTACCTTGACTGCATTTAACCACTGTCCAATTAATTAGAGCAGCATAAGTAAAAATAATCTCTGGGGTGGTCCATTTCTACAGATGACCCAGCGTATCCTTTTGTGCTGATCCTTTCTCATTTCACTCTTAGGCCGTGATCTTCTCCTGTGGTCTTGTATACAACAGTATATTGATAATGCCACCAAAACAATTCTATCTCTTTGAATATTAGTAATAAATTAACATATGACCCAGCTGAGAAAATGTTCATTGATTGCTGATGTTTTCATTAGTTATTTTTCAAAAAACACAAAGGAATAAAGTACATCAAGCAAAGTGGGAAAAAAAGTTTCCAAGCATTTGCTGGTGAACTTTTTCAAGTCCTTCTTATTTTATAGTGAAAGTCCATGTCTTATTTCCTTATTTGGGGGGTATAAAAAGTTAATTTGTTAGCTCATTTTTATTCTTATCCAAAATTGACTCATATAATTTTTTATTGCATGAAAATTCATAGTTTTCCTAGGAAAGCAAGGGCGATTCAACTGATGAAAATCAGTCAGTATAGTATATAACATTATAAACTAACATAAAAGAAAAATATGATAATCTCAATTTATGTAGAAAAAATACTTGACAAAATTTAATGTCTTTTGTAATACAAACATTCAATAAACTAGAAATTAAGAGAATTTTCTCAGTATAATAAAGGAAAGAAATGAAAGACCCATAGACAACATGATAATCAGTGGTGAAAGACTGAAAACTTCTCCTTAGAAAAGGAACAAAAAAATAATGCTGACTTTTGTCACTTCTATTCAACATAGTACTGGAAGTTCTAGCCGGAGAAATTAGGCAAGAAAAATAAGTAAAAGTGATCCAAAATAGAAATAAGTAATTCATATTTATTTGAGGATGATATGACCTTATATGTAGCAAAGCTTAAGTAATGCAAACACACAAACATGAAATGGTTGAGTCAAAAAATGAATTTAGTAAAGTTTCAGGATATAAAATTTATAAACCAAAATTAGTTGTATCTCTATATATTAGCAATAAACAATTGAGAAAGAAAATCAAGAAGACAATTCACTTACAATAGCATCAAAAATAATAAAATACTAAGAAATAACCATAATCAAGAAGGCATAAAGTTTGTACACTAAAAAATAAAAAGACACTGGCAAATAAAATTAAGGAAGACACAAGTGGAAATGCATTCTATGTTAATAGAATGGAAGACAATATTGATGACAATAGTACCCACAAGAGTCTACATACTCAGTGTAACTCCTATCAAAATCCCAATGGTATTTTTGCAAAAACAGAGAAACCTCATTCTAAAATTCATATGGAATTTCAAGAGACACAGGAAGTCAAAACCAACCTTGAAAAAAACCCACAAAATTGGAGGATTCACATTTTCTGATTTAAAAATTTACTACAATATTACAGTGATCTAAACTGTGTGGTAATGACAAAAGGATAAACATGTAGAAAGGGGATAGAAATGAGAGTCCAGAAAAAAAAAATTACATTTATGTTCAATTGATTTTTTACGAGGTTGCCAAGACCATTCAATGAGGGAAAGAACACTCTTTTCAACAAATTGTGCTGGGAAAACTGGTAATCTAAATGAAAAAAATAAATTTGGACCCTCACTCATACCACGTACAAAAGTTAATTTAAAATGCAAAAAATACCTATGTTTAATACCTAAAACTATAAAATTCTTATAGAATAACATAGGGGCAGGGGCTTCCAGGTATGTGGCAGCATAGCCAGTTGGTCTGCATGAGTCCCTGTGCAAGTGAGTGAGTGTATGGACAAATTTGCATGCATGTCCATGTGTAAGTGGGTTTATGAGTGGCTGACTGAGTGGGGACTCAGGAGCAAATGGTCAGAGATCTCCTGGTGAAGCAGCTGGTGCTGCAGTCACTCTGCTTGGACCATAGCGCTTCCTGGTGCTCAGAAGCTGAGCAACATTTTTAAAAATCAACAAAGTCCTTCCCAGAAGAAGCTGCTGAAGCAACTCCTGTTCCCACCACCACTGGCAGCAAGAGTGATGGAGAGAGTGCAGTGAGGGAACCAGAGGTGGAGTACCAAAGAAGCAGTGGGGAGAGGTTACCCTCAACCAAGACTCGGTGCCATCACTTCCAGTGCCAGGCTAAGCTGCAAGCTTCTGCCATTTGGATCTGAGTTCTGGAGACTGTAATACTTGCTGGAGAGGGAGCTATCTTTCCTGATCCTGTTTGCAACAGGAACAGCAGTCTGTAGAGCAACTGAGCAGCCAGTCTAAAGCCTGGGCAGAGAAGTGCTCCAGGGCAGTCTCCATCAACAATAGACCAACATCTTAAGACCAGGGGGTGATCTCTGCATTGCTTTGGAGCTGCTTTCCAAAAACCATGAGTGGATCAACTCCAGTGCACAAGCCCTGCTGGGTAACTGCAAATGTGGAGCCCCAGATGATCCACTCCCACCCTGAGCCAGCCACTAGACAATAGGCACATACAGTGAATCTGACTGAGAAGGAGGCTGGTGAAAGCCTACCTGACTCCCCCTAGCAATGAGCAAAAGAGATCAGGAGGGTAGGGTAGAGGCCAGTGGGCCCATTTCCCAGCTGGAAATGTGGAATGCTGTGGGAGCTGTGACCATACTGGGAGGGGAAAGAAAGGGGAGAGAGCCTGGGAGATGATAAGTCAGGTTACCCCTCCCCTCACAGGCACACAGCAGCTATCAATTGCAAGCAGCAGGGGGTGAAGATTCCAATATCTCAAGTTTCAACAGTGAAGAGGGAACCAGTAATAAAAGACCTGCAGTCACAGAACCTGTCACAAGAGGGAGCTCCCC
>CAUYQG010155465.1:0-17692 GCA_963574415.1 Tarsius wallacei
ACGATCTACCTTGAGGGTGAGGATTTCAACATATGAATTCTGGGGAAACACGTTCAGACCATAGCACACAGCAAGCTGAGGGGCGAGGCTTTTGTGACCTGGGGCTGAGCACTTGGGAACTTCTTTGGCCGGGCTGCTCCTGTCTTCATGACGTGTTACATGTGCCCAGGTCCATGGAATGGGTGAGGCTGCTGGGGGTTCTGATGTGCAGCCATGCATGAGACCTTGTGTGAAGGAGATACCCAGGTAGAACATGTTAGTGTTAGTTGGCACTGCCTCTCAGGGGGCCTTGGCCATTGAGCCAGAGAGATACGTGGGGTCCACAGCTGCCAAATCTAAAGCTCTCTTCACCCCAGGCTGGAGGGACAGTGGAATTTCAGGGGCTATATAGACAGGTGAAGAAACATGAGAGGATGGTGACCATATCTGCCCACAGTGGCCGTGTTCACATGGATAGGACAGTGACCTCACCTGCCCTTGGTAGCTGTGTTCACACTTTGCTTTGTACCTCGGGTGGGGACACCAAGAACCTGGCAGGAACCTGACCCTCTGGACGTATATTTACTTTGCTTAATGACCTTGCTGGAGATGCTTGACTATATTCCATGTCCATACCAGCACGGTGAGCCTTGCCAGCTCAGCAAGCCATGAGTGAACCCCAGGAAGATGGTTCAGCCCATGATCCTTCAGGGAGGACAGGAGTTTAATGAGGCCCCATAGATGTTGTCCTGTTACAGATGACATTTGATGATTATAGAACAATAGTGAAGTTGTGGGAAGTGGTTCTGGCGATGGTGACAATGAGACACAGCAAAGTTAAGGAACTTCCAAGATCACCGAGCTGATTCATGGCAGAGCCAAGGTCTTGGCTGCTTTTTCTCTGGCTCTGATCCTTTAACACTAGCTTCATTTGAATCTGACATTATCCTAGTGGTCTACTTGCTGTCTCCTTTACTGGTAAAGCATCTCATTTCATGCCCACGATAAGGCTTAAAGGAGGATGGAAAGGAATGAGAACGTTTTCTAGATGAGAACACAGTCTGAGAAGGATGAGCTGTGGCCCCGAGTCTCATCAGGCATTTAGTTGCTTCCTCCTCGTCCCTCCCCCTCCTTCTCCAAAGAGGAGCAGTAAAGTCTATAGACCGGCAGAGCCTTTGTGCTGGTGCTGGAGCGCGTGGCCCTGTGGTAGGCAGTCCCCCAGGGAAGAACCTCTGCAAGATGGCAGGCATGCATTTTCAAGAAAACCTGCTCATCTCTGGCTTTCACAGAAGAGAAGTGTCAGTCAGCAAAGCAGGACAGAGAAGGGACATGTGGTATGCTCGAGGCAGAGCCTGGACCAGCCTGGGGCTTCACAAGTCCCCACCCTGTGTGCCGTTTCGTGGTGGGACAGTGTTCCTGGGCGCCTGTGGGGGAGCTGTCACTTTTTGCCCTACCCAGCGAATCCCCTGCCCCTTTGGCTCTCCCCATCCTAATTATGGCTCTGCCACTCAGGTATTCACAAGGTGGACGCTGATGGGGAAAATGATTCTCTTTTCACGAAGAGAATGTCGCCATCACTGAGTCAGTTAACATGGTCAGTAATTGTCATTACCCACGATGCCTCTGGTGGCGCTTTTCCCTGCTTGATTTGTGGGAATTGAATGGAGGTTTGAGCACAGACATAAGAACACAAGAGAGACGTTGGGAAGCGGAAGAGCAGAAGCCCCAGTGGAGGTTCTTGGGATTCAGCAGGGTCTCGTGAAAGCCTGAATGTCCACAGGTTTGGAGAGGGAAGGTGCCCATGGCATGGGCCTGCTGCTGTCTGGCTGCTTAATTTTGGGTTTAGTATCTTGAGCTTTGTAACTCTGCATTTTGGACCACATCAGTGGAGTATGTGCACCAAGGGACTGCGTCTGCCAGTCTCCTCGGCAGTCCTAATACCTCAAGCCTCTGAGTCAAAATCCTGACGGGGAATCCGGGCTCGCCATCAAAGTCCCATCCAAGCATGTCCTCAAAACCCACTCGTTTTTGTAGCCAGACATTAAAGCGTTGTCCATTGGAGGTTTTAAGAACTAGGCTAGGCCAGAAAGAAGCAGGTGAGGTGACCAGCCCAGTCCCAGACTTCCCTGTTGAGGAAAGGGACACTGTGGTACCTGTTAAATGAGGACTCTGAGCCCCCTCCTAGCCTTGCCGAACTGCTGCTTCTCCAGGCAGGAAGGGACAAAGGGGGAGTCTGGTGTTTTCATGAGTGTCTCAGGTGTGTCTTGGATGAGATGAGTTTGGGAAATGTTGAGTTTGTCATGGGCTTACTCTGAGTTGCCCACAGCTACGGCAAAATGCCATAGAAGAGCTGAGGAATGTTTCTTTTATATCTTGTTAGCCTACTTAAAGTGGCGACTTTCCCCCAGAATAAACATTATTAATTGCAGCAGATTGTTATTCGTGCACTTAGAAGATGGGAAGCCATGCTTCCTGTGAAGCCTTTCATACGATGAGCCACAGATGCTGACTTGATCATCAGACCATGCCAGAAACTTGGAGCCTGGTGCAAAGTGCTGCTCTCCAGGGCATTGCCCTGGTCTACACTGACAGGACACTTGAGGTGGAGGGTATGTGGACGTGGATGGCATTTACCTTGATGTAGTGGTTTAAATTCAGAGTGCCAGGGCACACCTTTGGTGCTCTGGGCCCCAAGGATCCCTGCTCAAAGTGAGCTCATTATGAGAAGAAAAGAGAGAGGGGGAGGGAGGTGCTGTCATGAAAAATAGTCCAGCAAGGCTAAGAATGTGGCCTTCGGAGAAGGCAGGGTGATGTTAGCTATTTGATGTCAGTTGCCCCTTTCCTTCTTTCCTTGGAATTCCCTCCTATTTCTAACACATTTGCTTTTCCTTAGCTTAGGGATTGTATTGCTGAGCGCTGGATCTATGGACTGAATTGTGTCCCCTCTAAATTCATATGTCAAAAGCCCTCACCCCCAATATGATTGTGTTTGTAGATAGGGCCTTTAAGGAGGCAGTTGAGGTGGACTGGGTTCATAAGGGTAGGACCCTGGTCCAGTGGGACTGGTGTCCCTGCAAGAGGAGGAAGAGACACCAGGAGTGCACACACAGAGAGAAGACTGTCAGTAAACCAAGGAGAAACCAAACCCGCTGACACCTTGACCTTGGACTTCTGACCTCCAGAACTGTGAGAAATAAATTTCTGTTGTTTTAGCCCTCTGGGCTGTGGTACTTGGTGATGGCAGCGCTCCAGACTCAGATAACTGGGAAACCCTTGTGAGCCTTTCATACGATGAGCCTCAGATGCTGACTTGATCATCAGACCATGCCAGAAACTTGGAGCCTGGTGCAAAGTGCTGCTCTCCAGGGCATTGCCCTGGTCTACACTGACAGGACACTTGAGGTGGAGGGTATGTGGACGTGGATGGCTTGATCTGGGGTCCTGTCCTTCCTTACCTCTGTGTCCCTGGCATACCCCACAGTGACTCACATATAGGAGGCACCCAGTTTATTTGGAATGAATGATCTGTGCAGATTTGATGTGTGGATGTCTGGAAATCTGTGGGGGTGGGGAGAACTTGGAACCCAACTGGATCCTAAAGGCCCTCCCAGCCCTGCGATGGACCTTGTGGAGCAGCCTGCTTTGGTGACCACACAATAAGATAGCAGTTCCCAACCAGTGGCGATTTTGCCCCTCAAGGGAACATGGCAATGTCTGGAGATATTTTTGGTTGTCACAACTAGGGTAGGGGGGTGCCATTGGCACCTAGCACTTGGAGGCTAAGAATGTGCTACCATGAACAGGACAGCCCCTGTGATAAAAAACTGACCATCCCAAAACAGCCATTGTGCCAAGGTTAAGAAACCCTGCAGCAAGGTTAAGTTTTCTGGTCCATGATGATTTAATGAGCGGATGTCAGTTCTAAATAGGAAAGCCATGTTAAGCAGGCAGGGAGCTGTTTCTCCTGGAGAAAGCAATGAACAGATGGTTAAGCTGAAGGTCTGCTCATTGTTGCATGATTACTAGTGACGTTTGAACATCCTCTGTAGGCTTCCAAAGGCTTCCTTCTGAAGGCTGCAGAGGCATGTGTAGCGGCCTGGGAGGGACAAGGTTGGCATTGCTTTGGAAATGATGGAGTGGCCTGAGGCTCATTCTCCCTCCTGTCAAGCCCTTTTGAAAGCACCTAGTCCTCCTCAGCATGCCGTGGTCCTCTGTGTCCTCTGTACTGTGTGTCCAGGGGCAGTTGCAGGGCAGGAAGACAAGGCCACTGCTGATGTGAGGATACAGTGCTTGAGAGTACTAGGTCCTGGAAGTACGAGGGAGGGAGTTGGTTTTAAAAGGAAGGGAGGTGACACTTCTTCTTTTGAGATGAGAAGGAAGTAGGAGTGTTGGGAAGATGCTGGAGGAATGTTTCATGGAAAGAGCAGAGCTGAGAGACTTCAGTCAGCTGTACTGCATTTAGGACATCGCTCCGGGTGAGGCCTCGGGTGGCCCTTGGTGGAGGAGAGAGGGAGTGAGAAAGAGGTATGAGGCACAGACCGGCTCATAGCTGTGCTTCCAGAAGGCAAGGGGGAAACCAAAGATAAGACTGGTTCCTGAACTCAAGAGGCTCGAAGGTTCTGTGTGTTGTGATCTCTCATTTCACCGACTGGTTCTCTGCCTAGAGCTCCAGGGGAAGGTTGCCATGAGCCAAACTTGCTAAATGCGAAATGTTCACCACCTGGAAATCTGCGTTGTGAGCATGAACGGCCCTGAGAAAATCTACAGTACCAGACTAGTTCAGGTTTGATTAAGGTTACCCAAACTCTTTTTGGTGAGATGAAGGATAGAGCTCACATTTTTAGGGGGGAAAAAAGTACCCATTAAATTTGGCTTTTAGATAAACAACAGATAACTGGGACGTGGGACATACGTCTATTAAAAAACATAATCATTTATCTGAAATTCAAATCTAGCTGAGCATCCTGTATTTTGTCTGGCAACTTTATCAGTATGGGAAACGGCCCGGGGTGACATAACACCTGTCAGCGCAGCACACTTAGGTACGCCGTCTCCCAAGTTATATTCGGGCCAGATCTGTCTATTCTTGGCTCTGCGTTCCCCAAGTCCTTTAACCTGTAGACCGCTTCACGATGTATGCCCTTTTTTGTCCAGTGACACATTTTTCATTTTCTGGCACATCTCTTTCTGGCATCCTTGACTGCCAGGAACAGCTGTGAACTCAGAAATGCATGAAGATGCCACCTGGTGCGAGCAGAACCCAGAGCAGCCCGGCCAAGGCCAGGGCTGGCTGGTCCCTTTGGGGCAGTGGGACTGTGTGGGATCCCTGGGCATCCTTTGGCCAACATTTTGAGCATCTGCGGCATGTTAGGAAATAAGGAACAGCAACCTCCTTGGCTGGCAGTGACTGATGAGGTGGAAAAGCCCAGAGGAAGCAGCCAAGAGAGGAGTGAGAATAGACAAGAGGCAAGGGCAAGGACGGTCAGGCAGGATAAGGGAGCGGTTACAGAGGATGGCTGGCGCGGTAGGTGGCAGACAGCAAGCTCAGTTCTGCCACAGTTGCCCAGGGACCTCCATTTAAAGGCTCCTCTTTGTTCCTGGGATGGCTCTGAGTAGTCAGGAGCAGACTTGTTAGTGACAGTTGTTCATATTTATGGAAGACTTACTCTGCTTTACTGCAGTATTTATCTGTCTTCCTGTCTCTTGCTTTAGCGACTCTTTGCTATTTCTGTAATACATCAAGGGTGGTCCTCCCCCAGGAGCTGTGCACTTACTGTTTTTTCTGCCTAGGTTGTTTCCTCCCCAGGAGTTCTCCTGGTTCATGCCTTTACCTAGATTCTTTGCTCAGATGTCTTCTCGGAGGACCTTGCCTGACTAATTTATTTTAAAATTGCAACTCTGCAGTCCTGGCTTTACTTTTCTCCCTAGCACATATCACCCTCTGACAGTCTGTACATTTTACTTGTTTGTTTGTTTATTCACTCTCTTTTCCCTGAATCAAGTGGTTTCTGGGAAGGCCAGGATCTTGTCTGTTTTGTTCATTGTTGAATCTCTAGCATGTAGATTGGTGCCTGGTCCTGATTAGGCACTTGGTAAATGAATGAATTATTCCTGAATCAGCCCTCTGCACTCCCATTTTACAGATGAGGGAACCAAGGGCAAACCTGTCCAGGGTAGGACCAGGATCTGTACCCAACCGGTGTGCCCAGTGGCAGGCCAGGGTGGCCTGGGGCTGTGACTTGTTAACTTTTGCTCTAGCGGGTGATGGTCTGGCAGCGAAATGTTCCAGTGTGTCCTGTGTCCATAGTGATTGCTCTGTCTCTATCTCCTTAGGATGCAGTTCTGAAACAGTCCCCGTCCCCGATGGCCCACAGAGCGACTCTGTAGAAGGAAGTCCTTTCCGTCCCCCATCGCATTCCTTTTCTGCCGTCTTCGATGAAGACAAGCCAATAGCTAGCAGCGGGACTTACAATTTGGACTTTGACAACATCGAGCTAGTGGATAACTTTCAGACCTTGGAGCCCCGCGCCTCAGACCCTAAGAATCAAGAGTGCACAGTGAACACGCGGAGGAAGTCCACGGACTCCGTACCCATCTCTAAGTCCACGCTGTCCCGGTCTCTCAGCCTGCAAGCCAGTGACTTTGATGGTGCTTCTTGCTCAGGCAACCCCGAGGCCGTGGCCCTCGCCCCAGATGCGTACAGCACGGGTTCCAGCAGTGCTTCCAGTACTCTTAAGCGAACTAAAAAACCGAGGCCACCTTCCTTAAAAAAGAAACCGACCACTAAGAAACCCACAGAGACCCCCCCAGTGAAAGAGACACAACAAGAGCCAGCTGAAGAGAGTCCTGTCTCCGGCGAGGAGAATCCAGCATCTGAGACGAAAACGGAATCCGCCAAGACAGAAGGTTCTGGCCCAGCCTTATTGGAGGAGACACCCCTGGAACCTACTGTTGTGTCCAAAGCTGTCTGCCCCCTGGACTCGGAGACTGCAGAAGGGGCTGTCCCCCCAGCTTCTGGAGGTGGCAGAGTGCAGAACTCGCCCCCCATTGGGAGGAAGACGCTGCCTCTTACCACGGCCCCGGAGGCAGTGGAGGTGACCCCGTCAGATAGTGGGGGGCAAGAGGACTCCCCAGCCAAAGGGGTCCCAGTGAGGCTGGAGTTTGACTATTCTGAGGACAAGGGTAGTTGGGACAACCAGCAGGAGAATCCCTCTTCTACCAAAAAGATTGGCAAAAAGCCGGTTGCCAAAATGCCCCTAAGGAGGCCAAAGATGAAAAAGACACCCGAGAAACTTGACAACACTCCTGCCTCACCTCCCAGATCCCCCGCTGAACCCAATGACATCCCTATTGCTAAAGGTACCTACACCTTTGATATTGACAAGTGGGATGACCCCAATTTTAACCCTTTTACTTCCACCCCCAAAATGCAGGAGTCTCCCAAACTGCCCCAACAGTCATACAACTTTGACCCAGACGCCTGTGATGAGCCCATTGACCCCTTTAAGACGTCCTCTAAGACCCCCAGCTCACCTTCTAAATCCCCATCCTCCTTTGAGATCCCAGCCAATGCTATCGAAGCCAGTGGAGTGGACGGGGACGGGCTAAACAAGCCCGCCAAGAAGAAGAAGACGCCCCTAAAGACGTAAGTTCAGGGGTGGAGGTGGAAGGATCGGAGGCGGGGGTGCACATTGGCTGTGACCCGTAGTCATGCCTGGATAACCTTCGGCTGCCCTAACCTTGCCTCCGGTTGCTGTAGTGACGCCATGTTTGTGGCCATTTCGCCGGGCAGGGAGGATACATGTGTTCCTTCCTCTCTGTGGCCACAGTGGTAGCATTTTTCCTGTCCACGTATGCCTTTGGAGTCAAGATCCCTTGATCTTTTGCGTTTGCCTTAGTGAGTCAATGGTCTAGAGTTTCACTTTTGGCCAAAGACCTGACATTCAACTCCAGCAGAGTCTGGGAGAATCCGTAGAAAGGGAACAGCCCCTTAGAGACCTGGTCAACTCCCCTGTGGGTGACTAACCCTTATCTCTGTTTAGCATGCAAATTGCTTTTTAGAGAAGCTGGAAGATATGCCTTTGTTAAAATTGATAGTTTTGTTTCTGTCCATAATGAGACATCAGCACAGAAAGCAATATAGTAGTGAGTTCCAGGTGGCAGAGGAGTGAAAAGTGTGGCCTAGGTCCCTCCCTTGCACCCTGACCAGCCATTAAGAAACACCCCTCAGCCGGGCTCGGTGGCTCAGCCTGTAATCCCCTGCCTTGGGGAGGCTGAGGTGAGTGGATTGCCTGAGGCCACGGGTTCGAGACCCGCCTGGGCAGGCGAGACCTCATCTCTACAATAAATCAAAAAATTAGCCGGGTGTGGTAGCGCACGCCTGTAGTTCCAGCTACTCGGAAGGCTGAGGCGGAAGGATCGCCGGAGCCCAGCGGGTCGAGGCTGCGGTGGCTGGGAGAGGCCACTGCACTCCAGTCTGGGTGACAGAGTGAGACTCCAACTCAAAAAAAAAAAGAAACACCCCTCTTTGTCTCCTTCCCTTTCTCTAGTCATCTTTTTGTAGACAAGCGTCCGAAAGCCCAAAGAGGTAAATGGAATCTGAAAGGGGAGAGCAAATCCCCACAATCCCCAGGAAGCCACAGATTATCAGGTCTGTGGTCCACAAACACTTGACAAGGCCTAGTACATTGCCCTTAAATGCTGTGCATCCATGCCTCCAGAATTTATCCCAAGACCCAGCTCTAACTTGGATGGCTACTGATCCTTTCTTCTTAGGTCTCTGGTTTACTGCTTGGAGACTTCCTTGTTCTCATGGGAAGTATTGTCAATCATTTTACAAGACTGAGGAGATCGGTTTCCTCAAGGGCAGCAGAATAGGACATAGTGCCAGCCCCTCTGGGTCTGCCTGACATAAAGAGACAGGGTGATCCATTTGCCTCCCATTCTGGGCTCCCCCAAGCTTTGAACATCTGAGGAGAACTCAGGGCTTCCTGAGAAGATGTTATCTGTAGCAGTGTTTGCCTTAGACTACACTACTGCTTTCTGGGGGTGGCTAGGAGGTCATCCTTTCCCCAAATGTGGACTTTGCTTAGATCATTTACCCAACTAGGCCCTTCTTAGAGATTCCATAGAATTCGTGTTGAAAACTTTATTTCAAACTCAGAATAGAGAAGTCTGAAACGCTTAGACTGCAAAGCCACGCTCTCTTATCTTTGGAGTGAGAATCAACTTTAGTCACCACCTTCTCCTCCTCCGAGATATGTCTACGTATCATATTTATCCCCAGCCACTTTCCGGTTTGATCCTCAGAGCTAACAGAGCTCAAGGAAGCTGATCCAGCTTGTGGTGTCACCTCTAACATGGGTGGGGCTGGAGGCTTCGAAGACCCTGCACTGGGCTGACAAAGCTCTTTAGGCACCAAGGCTTTGTGGGAATAATTAGAGCCAACAGCCCCTTTCCCAAAATCTGAGATTCCTACCCCCCTTTTTTTTTTTTGAGTTGGAGTCTCACCCTGTCCCCCAGACTGGAGTGCAGTGGCATGTTTCCGGCCACCGCAACCTCGACCTGCTGGCCTCCAGTGATCCTTTCGCCTCAGCCTTCCAAGTGGCTGGAACTACAGGTGTGCGCTACCATGCCCGGCTAGTTTTGGATGTACTGTAGAGACGAGGTCTTGCCAAGTTGCCCGGGCGGGTCTCGAACCCGTGGGCTCAGGCAATCCACTCACCTCCCAAAGTGCTGGGATTACAGACTGAGCCACTGAGCCCAGCCGATTCATACCCTTTTGAAGTAGACCCTACAGCAAATGGCGGTTGTATCCTAACCCATCAATAACCAATTGTCTGCAGATTTACCTTTTTTGTCAGTTCCTTCTGTCTGTCTCTCTTTTTCTTTGTCTTCTTGTCTTAGGATGGTTGAAGATGTGATGTCTGTGTGTTCTCTGTTGTAAGTAAATTTAATAGAATCTGCCTCTTATGCCAAATGTGCTTTTTAAAATGCCTTTTGTTTCTGCTTCCAAGCTTGTTTTATTTCCCCCTCTATGGCTGCTGCTGACATATTTTTGTGGCGGGCCTGGGAATGATGGGGCATGGGGCTCCCTGATAGCAGAGGCTGTGTTTCTGTTTCATAGTAATTAGCATAAGTGAGACTGCTTGGCTGTGAAAACGTGATTATCCAACATCTGCCTGCTTGTCAGGAATGGAACCTTTCCCCCTCCCCTTGCATAATGAATGTCTTCATCTGAATTCCATACATTTTAAAACTCTTCATTGCATTCTTTCATTTTAAATTGGGTAGTAGGTGACTTCTTTCAATAGAATGTGGCTTCATGTTAAAATAACCATCCCACCTAAGCACAGAGAGTGACTGCCATGGCTTGTTCTTGCTAATGTGAGAAGCTGAAATGTTTGGCCCTTTCCAAATTGAGGCCTGCAGAGCACTGGGCTCAGAGGAGAGCCCATGGCCGTGAGAGCCATCACCAGGTGGCCCCGGGCCTGCGTCCTTGGTCACCCTGGACCTGGCTGGGTGTTGGCATGCCTCGTCTGCCATCCGTGGGTCACCCTGCTGAATGTCGGGGAAACAGAGCTATTTCTGTACCTCTGCTGCTTTGCTTCTCCTGGCCAGGAGGGATCTGTGGGCAGCTCTCAGGGACCCAAAGACACATACCTTCTCCCTGTCCTTACAAGGGAAGCTGGCCTGGTCCTGGGTATCTGGCAGCCCCAGGATAGGGTGAAGTCTCTGAGGTTCTCTTCTGCCCAAGGGATTTCTTTAGTATTTTCAAGCCATTTAGCAACTACGGAATATGCAGTTATATATTTATACGCATGAATAAACATATGCTTCAAGCTGTGATTGCACTGTTTTTATGGCAAATGTCATAAATGTTGCAAATAGCCATTTATAGTGTTTTTTTTCCATGATCAAATGCCATTGTTGGAATGTTTTATTTGAGAGAACACAAGGAAGGAACTTGAGTGCCAAATTGCTCTGCCCATCCATTTACCAAGTAAAGCAGAGAAGGGTGGTGGGGTCTAAGGACAGGAACTGCCCCCAAAGCCTTTACTTTGCTGGGGTGGGACCATATTACAGAGGGGCTGGAGCTGTGGGGGGCAGGGTCCAGTCTACAGGGTAGAGAGGACCGCCATTCTGACTGTGGAAATGACCCTCTGAACACCCGATGGATTCAACAGAGTCATTTATGCTAAAAGTCATCCCTCCCTTCTGGGATCTGCCTCTTGACCCTTCAGGAGTCTGACATGTTTTCTTTGCTTCACGGCCCCCTCCCCTGATTATTTATATAAAGGAGGAAGAAAGGAAGAAAAGAGCCATGAATCTTGCCCGTTAACCATGGTTAGGAGAAGACATAAAAAATAATCTCTCCCTTGCCTCTAGTCAGGATTTTACCTAGCAGCTTTCAGAATGCAGGAATCTATTATGCACAAAGATTCTGTGAGTGGGTGGGGTTCAGCAAATTCTCCCGAGGAGGCAGAACTCTCTATTTCTGCAGGGGCTCCTCTGGTTGTTCATTAAGTGTGATGTTGCTTACCAGTCTCTAAATTGGATCCTGTTAATTGGTGTCATAAGCCCAGAGCCCCTTCCCCAACCATAGTCGGTTCAGACATTCCTGGAAGAATCCAGATAAATTAATCTGCTCACCAAAAATTTGCTTTATGAAATAATATTTAGTTAGATTCAGCTTCACTTTCTGGGTCAGCTCTCCAAAATGTCATCTCTTTAAAGATTTCCAGTTTGATGGATCTTTCCCTTGGGGGTAAAAATAATAGCTGTTAAAAAGTCAGAATGAATTGTTGGCGGGGACACGTTTGGCTGGTACTGGAGTGGCACAGGTGGGAGGGTGGTTTGGGTCAGACAGCTCTGCAGAGAGTGGCTGTGGTCTGCTCTGGAGTGTTCTGTACCTCAGATTGTTGTGCTTACATTTTCCATTTTATTTCCAGTGACACATTTAGGGTGAAAAAGTCGCCAAAACGGTCTCCTCTCTCTGATCCACCTTCTCAGGTACAACGTTCCTTTGATCTCTGTGATTTTATGGCTACTCTGGGAGTTGGTGTCGAGGTGGTTTTACTTCGTTGTCAACAAAGCTTTCCTTTCTGCTCATCCCGGGCGTGTGTCCAAGACCCTCTTCTTGCCTCCTACATGGAAATGGAGGGTCCTTCAGCGTTTGCAAGACACTGTTCTGATCCCTCCACTTTGCAGAAGATCAGAGTGTAACCCGGGAGTAGGAAGACCTTCAGGGGAAATGCCGTTTAGATTCTATAGAAAACATTCTAGTTCATTCTGGCCAGTCCATCCTCTGTGAACATATATGACTGTCGAGAAGGTATT
Source organism: Tarsius wallacei (assembly GCA_963574415.1). Lineage (NCBI taxonomy): Eukaryota > Metazoa > Chordata > Mammalia > Primates > Tarsiidae > Tarsius > Tarsius wallacei. The sequence goes on from CAUYQG010155465.1 coordinate 12,319, forward strand.
TTGAAATAAATGAATGCATAGTGAGAATGGGAAAAAACCTTGTATGTGTCAGGACTACTGAATTATGCAGCCAAAATCAGAGGGGGAAGAAAAGGAAACTCCCTCCTCTAAAGAAGTGGGGCTTGGGCTCTTTTTTTTTTTAGAAAGCAAGATCTATTGAGAGGACAGAAAATCTCCCACAGTGGGAGGGGACCCCAGGGGGTTGCCTGGGGCTTGGACTTTTTATATGAGTCCCTGCTTCCCCTTACTAGTTCCTCCACTGAATACGGCGTATGCCGTTTCTTCTACCCTGTTTACACACCAAGGAAGGCAATCTTCAAGCTTGTAAGTCATACCGTTCAGGGCAATTTCTGGGTCATAAAACAAGCAGACCTCACACCCCTCCAAGTCTGAGCCAGCAGCCCTGGTCTGTGAGGGGGCTGTGGAGAGAGGTATATTCCTCAGTTCAGGAATAGAGGGCTAAGGTCCCAGTCTCAACTCTACCCTGACATTCTGGTTTCCTCCCCTGCCATACTCAGCTCCACACTCTCTGACGGAAATGGAGATAAGACCCCCTTTTCCTACCTCCAGGGATTGGGATGGTGATTGTCAGGTGGTATTGATGATATAGACATGCAAGCCTGATCACTATGTGAGCATCACACAATAGTCAGTGATAAAACTAAAAGGAGTGTCTCAAATAACCAAGACACAAAATCCTGATTAAAAACAAAAACAAACAAACAAAAAACCTCAGGGATCACTCTGAAACAAACTATCATAAAAGGAGATTCATAGAGAAAAGAATGTATTTCCTTGAGTGAGACTATTTGGAGCAGAGTCCATGAAGAACATGTGGAGGATTGTGACAGGGACCCCAGCCTCGTGAATAGGCACAGTTTCTGACCAAGAGTCTGATGAGAGAAGAGATGGCTTCCGTTTTTATTGCAGGAACCCACTCCAGCTGCTACACCAGAAACGCCCCCGGTGATCTCCGCAGTGGTCCATGCAACAGATGAGGAAAAGCTGGCCGTCACCAACCAGAAGTGGACATGCATGACAGTTGACCTAGAGGCCGACAAACAGGACTACCCACAGCCCTCGGACCTGTCCACCTTTGTAAATGAGACCAAATTCAATTCACCCACAGAGGGTAAGCAACTCAGTGGCCGACTGGACCCCCACCCCGCCTTGGAGAATACTGCCCCTAGAGAGCAAAAGGCCAGGAAAGAAACATCTCAGCCAGGTAACCATGTTACCCTTACTGCAAGATCAGCTGCACGTCTCCCACTGCACCTAAAGCTATGGCTACATTTTAAAACAGCCTGAGGCTTGAAACCAGCTGTCCCTTGACCCCAAGACCTCTGAGAGTCTGCACAGTGCCATCTAATTTTAGGTCCCAGCACTCACTCAAGCTTTGCTCGCTCCTGGCTATATGACTTATGTCCTGTTTGTGAGTTTGATAAATACAGTTCCAAGGGAGTGTCACGCAAGTCAAACTCTCAGGGTACGTAAACCTATCTGGGAACTCTTGGTGCTGCCATTATTCATAGGCCCCACAGGATGGTCTGACAATATGCCTGCTCCTTTCTTTTCTTTTTTTTTTTTTTTTTTGAGTTGGAGTCTCACTGTCACCCAGACTAGAGTGCAGTGCCCGCTCCCAGTCACTGCAGCCTCGACCTGCTGGGCTCCGGCGATCCTTCCGCCTCAGCCTTCCAAGTAGCCGGAATTACAGGCATGCGCTATCACTAGCCCAGCTAATTTTTTGATTTACTGTAGAGATGAGGTCTCGCCAAGTTGCCCAGGCAGGTCTCCAACCCACGGGCTCAGGCAATCCACTCACCTCAGCCTCCCAAAGCGCGGGATTACAGGCTGAGCCACCGAGCCCAGCTATGGCTGCACCAAGCCCAAACCAGGCATACTAAGAAGGATGTAGTTCCTTCCTTTGGTGTGAGCCCCAGGCACTTTGCTTATCTCATTAGTATCTTCCTTCCTGACTTGTGTATTCAGTTTCAGCTTTCTGTCTGATTCTTTGGCTTAGAAAGTACGTATATCTTAAATTGGCTGAATCAAGATCTCGGGTTTATTTAACTTAATTTATTTCTGAATCGGTATCTTGGCTCCTATACATCCTTTCTTGACAGGAAAGCTCATAAGAGAGCAGGAGCTTTTGGGGGGGGGGATTGGCCCATTTCCCCAGATCTGATGGTATTCTGTGTTCTCCATCCTCATAGTGCCTCTACCAACCCCTTTTGTGAGGCTGCTGAGTCTAGTATTAAGCCAGTATTTCAACACTCTGACTTTTGTGATGGTTTTGAGTTTTCCTTTCCAAGATCTTAATTTATAATAACTTTAAAAACTAGCTAGAAATCACTATGAGGAAGACCACACAGAAAAGTCTTGTCTCCATTTCTTTGCTGCTAATAAGGAACTAAGGTCTCCTTTAAATGGACTCCCTCTGCAACTGTGCAGGGCAGTGTGTAATGGATGTGCGGGTGTTTTGTTGTTGTTGTTGTTGGGTTTTTTTATTTTTTATTTTTTGAGTCAGAGTCTCACCCTGTCACCCAGCCTAGAGTGCAGTGGCATAATCACGGCTACTGCAGCTTTGACCTGCTGGGCTCAGGCAATCCTTCCACCTCAGCCTTCTAAGGAGCTTGAACTACAGGTACACACCACCACGATCATCTAATTTTTGGATTTGTGGAAGAGATGAGGTCTCGCCAAGTTGTCCAGGCTGGTCTCAACCCCCTGAGCTCAGGCAGTCCTCTTGCCTCCACCTCCCAAAGTGTTGGTATTACAGGCATGAGCTACTGCACGCAGCTCAGGTAGTTTTTAGTTGTAACTTACAAACTCAAACACTTCCTGTGGAGGCTCTTCTGGGGTCAGGCCTCTTTCCATGGTTTACTCTGCCAACGAGATCTCGGAATGGTGCCTATCCACATTTATGGTGAGATCTACTTCACGTTTTCCAGAATTTTGGATGCTTTGCTTCTTACTACACAAAGCTTTGTGTAGTAAGATGAAAGATGATCCAATGAAAAGATGATCCAAATTTCATATACTTTGTAGCATTTTATTTTCTGCAAAACAGAGCCTTTTGGTTCGCTGTCAGGTTGGCCCTCTGCCTTTGGGAGTTGAGAGGCCTAAAAGTGAACATCTGGCTTTAAATCTGACAGAGGCCCTAAGATCTGACTTTGGCTTCCCTTCAGTCTTTTTTTTCCTCTGCATCCACACCTAAGACTTGAGTCTTCTCCCTGGATGTCCCTCACTCAGCTACCTCTGCAGTGCTGCTGCTGGCCCACGTGCTGGAATGTCCTTCCACTCTCTCCCCCCCACCCCGCCCCCCGCCCCACCTCACTCCCTGTTTCCAACCTTTGCCTTAGTGCTGCCCTGTCAGCCTTTCCCTAGGCATCCACTCCAGCTCTGCTTGCCTTCAGTGCTTGGTCAGGCCCAACTAGGGGCACATAACACCATTAATGATGATGTGTGTGCATTTCTTGCTTCCTGATTTTATTGTGTGCTTCCCGAATAGATTGTGTGCTTTCCAAAGGCAAGAACTTTGTCTAGTTCATGTTTGTTCCCACAGCACGCTGAACTTTGTAGGGGTTAAAAACAGGTTGGTGAAATAAAGGTAAATACAAGCAGGTAAATAGCTTAGGGGCAACTCAGTCGATTTGATCTTTGCGACAGGCATCACCTGCTTCAGGAGTGGAGGTAGAGGGGGAAGAGGTTTTACATCCTAGAAGCAGCAAGGAACATCTGAGCCCATGCATTGGATTTGGCCATTTGATAGCACCTATGGTTTCCTGCTGGTTCGTGTCTCTTGAGCTCAGTAAGAAATTTCTAAATGTCAGAGAAACATTTAGAAACCAGCCTGGACTTGGCACATGATCAAAAGGCATATGGTTTTGATGTGTGTGTGTGTTTAGTTTTATCATCAGGAATCAAATACATGCTTTTTTTTTTCCTTAGAAAATATGAAAATCCTGACCAGGCGTGGTGGCTCAAGCCTGTAATCCCAGCACTTTGGGAGGCTGCGGTGGGGGGTTGCTTTGAGCCCAGGAGTTCAAGATCAACCTGGGCAACATAGCGAGACCTTGTCTCTACCAAAAACAAACAAACAAACAAAAAACTGGGCATAGTGGCACACGCCTATCGTCCCAGCTACTCAGGAGGCTGAGGCAGAAGGATTGCCTGAGACCTGGAGGTCGAGGCTACAGTGAGCTATGATTATGCCACTGCCCTCCAACCTGGGTGACAGAGTGAGACACCAACTCAAACAAAAAAAAAAAAAAGAAAATATAAAACCCTAATAGTACTTTTAAAACTAATATGTACCTTATTCAATGGTAATATCTGTTTGTTCATCTTTTACATTGTACCAAAACAGACAACTCACTAGGTAAGTGACATAGTTGACAATTGTTTGTTTCTGTAAAAAAATTCAACAAGTCAGTAAATGCGTAAGTTTGGAACAAAACTGTTAAACCTGCCTCCTAAGAAAACAATTATGAAGACTTGAGAAGTCATGACTAAAATTTTAGCTGGCAGACAGTCAAAAATCCATTATCAATGTGACGACAACAGTTGCAGTTCCAGACACTACCTGGGGGTACTGATGTGATCATCAGGGTGCATCTGTGCAGGTCCACAGCTGTGATCTAAGACTTTCTTACACTGAGGTCACCAATCACAGGAAAAGGAAGTGTGTTGGGTTAGAAATAGTAATGACTATTTGAACACATATTCACGATAATATTCTATGGTTAACGTTAATAAAGCAGGAATTTTTTTTTAATTTTAAAGATGTGGGGTACAATTCAGGGTTAGGTATACAAAGTTCATTATGCAGGTACCCTTGTGGATGAGGTGTGCCCCTCCACTTCCCCAGGTAGATTCCCACTACTGCCAATCCCGCTTCCCCGCTCCCTTCCCAGCAGTTTCCCACTACTGCCAATCCTTTTCTTATAGTATTACGGTAATTGTTCAAGGTCCGCTTATGGGTGAGAACATGTGATACTCAGTTCTTTGTTTCTGTGAAAGATCACTCAGTATTAGAGACTCTAAGTCCGTCCAGGTTGCTGTGAAGTTCATGATTTTGTTATTTTTTACGGCTGTGTAATATGCCATCATGCATATGTAAGTGGTTGAGCATTTACTGTGAGCTGTGCAGAGACTTTTATATATGTGCTTTTTTTTCATCTTCTCAGCGCTATGTAGTGAATTTCTACAATTCCCCACTTTAAGAACCAAGAAACATGGGACATACCTCATCAACAAGGGTACCTGCATAATGAACTTTGTATACCTAACCCTGAATTGTACCCCACATCTTTAAAATTAAAAAAAAATTCCTGCTTTATTAACGTTAACCATAGAATATTATCGTGAATAT
>CAUYQG010155470.1:0-30674 GCA_963574415.1 Tarsius wallacei
AATGAAGAAAAACCAAAAGAAGAATATAAGTCTCACACAGACCCCTGGGAGGTCAGACACTGAGAAAACAGACTCCGGAACACAAACAATGAAGAGCCCTCAGAACGACTGGTCACATGCAACAAACCCAGATATGAAGACATTAATAGAGGGAATTCTTGAAGAAAACCCTTGGAGAGCCAGGCAAGAAATATTCATGATGGGCCTAGATGACCTTATAGTGTCAGAAAATAGGAAAGTGATCCTCTTTATTCCCCGCCAAAAATCCCACATTGGTTTGAGATATGTCAAAGGAGTACAGAAGCCAACTGACAGAGTTTCCAATAACAAAGTCTGGAACTATTTAAGTAATAAAATATATAAAGTAGTACTGTATTATAACCTAAATTATAAAATAAATATCTATGAGCACATAAATGATTGAGTAAAAAATAATAGAGAAGAGACAAATTTACCATGCAGATGATTTCCAAATAAATTATGTACAAACTCTACCCTAAAGGAGAGGTGGTAAAACTCCCCATAACTTGGCATGAGCTACACATCATGTTTTCTTTCTAAGAGGTACAATATAAAAAGGAAAATAAAAAAGAATATATTTACAGTCTTCTGCCAGGTGGTCAATGTCAATATCAACAGTAATAAATCATGGTGATAGTATGTCTTCTCCATATGATGTAATAAAAATGGCACCTTAACTTTGCAGTCGTCTCCTCCCAAACCCCTACCTCAGTCTAATCATGAGAAAAACATCACACAAATTTTAATTGAGGAACATTCTGTAAAATATCTGTCCCAATTATCATCAAAACTATCAAGTCATTAAAAACAAAGTAAGTCTGAAAAACTGTCACAGGCAAGAAGAACCCAAGGAGCTCTAAAAATGTATAATGTGGTAACCTGAGTAAGATTCTAGAATAAAGGACATTAAGTAAAAACAAGGAAATCTGAATAATATATGGGCTTGAGTTAATGTATCAATGTTGGTTTACCCAATCTAATAAAATGAATATAAGATGTTAATAATTGGGGGAACTCTTTGTAGTATCTGCTCAAATGATCTGCAAATATAAAACTGACTAGAAATTGACCTTCCATACAACCCAGCAATCTCTCTTCTGGGAATATATGCAGAGGAACTCAAATCATTCTACAAAAAAGATACCTGCACACACGTTTACTGTAGCACTATTCACAATAGCAAAAACATAGAATCAGCCGTGCTTCCCATTGAAATGAAACTGGATAAAAAAATGTGGTGCTTATACATAATGGAATATCATGCAGCCATAGAGAAGGACAAACTTATGGACTTCACAACAACTTGGATGGCATTAGGAGTCTATAATATTCAGTGATCTATTACAGAAACAACAGAATACTACATGTTCTCACTTATAAGCAAACCCTGAACATTTACCATAATACTATAAGAAAGGGATTGGCAGTAGTTGGAAACTGCCAGGGGAAGTTGGGGCACACAGCATCAATCAGGGTACCTGATCTCAACCAGGCAAAGTGGGGACCGAAGGTAGGCCCAATCTTTACCTGTACAATGACAACTTGGATGTCTAATCCTGAACTGTACTCACCAACTTTAAAATTTTAAAAAAATAATAAATAAGTTTTTAAAAATCTAAAACTATTATAAATAACAAAGTCTATTAAAAAAAATGCAAGGGGCTTATCAATAATTACAGTGTATAGATAGACCTATTATTGACCCAGATTTAACCAACTAACTAAAGTCATTTTTGAGGCAAATTTAAATGGGAAAAGCTACTATTTGATAATAAGATATTATTATTTTCCTTAGTTATAGTAATTATATTATAATTATGTACACAACAATCTTTGTTTTAGAGATACAAATGGAAGTATTTAAAGTGATAAGATGTTTGAGTCTTCCTCAAAATAATTCAGTTGAGCTATACTCCCAGTGGAAACATGAACAAAAGAAATATTTTCCAAGATTGTTGGAAGTGAATAATGACTACATGGAAGTTTGTTATACTATTTTTTTCTTGGAATATGCTTAAAATATTCTATCAATATTTTAAAAAATAAAAATCCATACTAGAGAGCTGTCATGAGTAAATGAGTGTTCTTAGCAATCAAGTGTATTATTTCTTCTTGCACATTGTTTCTTCAATTGTTTAAGTGGACATTTATCTATGATAATACAACCATACTCTATTCTCAGAAAAATATTTTTAAATAAAAGAAAGAGAAAAAAATCCTTCTGTTAGAGTTAAACAAAATGTCTCATATACAGTGATTTGGGTTCAACTAACTAGTTTGCTATATTCACCACTTATGTTAAAACAATAACCATTCAATCCTCTCCTGTCTGAAAACCAGTGCTAATCAAAGGAACATTATAAGATATTTGAAATAAAATATAAATATTTTCTGTACCACTTTCCCAATGATGTCTTCATATTTCAACAAATGTGATTTAATTGTTCAATTGATCTTGAGTTAATTCATCAGACAATTTCAAAATTAGATAATAATCTTAACTGCTTTTATTGTTTATTGAAATGTACTTTTTCTAGTCAAAAATTATTCTGTATCATAAAGCTCATAAGTACTCAAGTTAAATATTTACTAGTTACATGAAATGTAATACAATTTACAATTTTTTTTCTACAGAGACAATGTTTCAAAACTTGACTCAGATTATGATATTTCCTAGTTTAAAAAATAATCTCAGTGAATTATTATTTCAACAAAGTCTCTGAATGTCTAGCACATAGTTTTAGTAAGTAATGGTGTGTTCCTTGTCAAAGAATGTTGATACTTTCCAAGAAGTTGATTCTACTGCCAAATAAAGACACATAAGCAAACAAAGAGCATATATTTGTTTGGTCATGTCTGATTGACCAAAGAAACTTTAGGTCAGGAGAACATATATGAAGTATATTATATTTGGCTAAAGATGATAAAGGCAAGTTGTACTATGATCTTAGAACTTTGGAACTTAAGGAAAGATGTTTGTAATAAATACATTGGAATTGCCAGGCAAATATTTTAGTTCATTCCAAACTGATTTTCCTATTAATTCTTTGAAGCTTATGTGTATGTATTTATGGATGACAAGTCAATTTAGTGAAAAGGGGACATGTTGCGCTCCACAATGTCCTTAGAAAACAGTTAGATCAGTTGCCACTGTTGACTTTTTTCCTTATTGGTACTAAGCCAACCTACTATTGCTTTTCTGAGTGAGCAGTTTTATAAAACAAAATCCTTTTGTTGCATTTAAAGAGACACAAGGCTTTTTCTTTTTTTTATCTTAGAACTGCATATGGCCACCAGGAGGCAGATATCTATTACTTATTATTTAATCAATATTTATAGAAATACAGATAAGAAAATAGAAATATAAAAAATATATAAACATAGAAATATATAAAGATATATTTTTATTTTTATTTGCAATAAATGAAAGTCTGGTTTAATTATTGTTAAATAAGTTGGTATTCCTATTTGATTGAGAAATGTTTTTAATTGAACACAGAAATATTTACTTAAGAATAGTTATAATAAATATTTGGTAAATTAGAATGTCTGTTATGTTGAATTTTCTTAGGGCTAAGAGAAAAATATTTTTAATTTTACTACTGTTATAAATAATTTTAAAAGTTAGCTTTTCTAATTGAGTAAATAGATTGGTAAACAGCATAATCCCTGCATATCTTGGTTGAGATTATGAGAACTTCAGAACATCTTTTTCTTTTCTTTTTTTTTTTTTTTTGAGTTGGAGTCTCACTCCGTCGCCCAGACTGGAGTGCAGTGGCCGCTCCCGGCAACCGCAGCCTCTACCTGCTGGGCTCCGGTGATCCTTCCGCCTCAGCCTTCCAGGTAGCTGGAACTACAGGCATGCGCTACCACGCCCACCTAAATTTTTGATTTGTTGTAGAGATGCAGTCTCGCCAAGTTGCCCCAGCGGGTCTCGAACCCGCAGGCTCAGGCAATCCACTCACCTCAGCCTCCCAAGGCGCAGGATTACAGGCTGAGCCACCGAGCCCGGCTAGAACATTTTTTTTTAAGTCAGCAAGGAAAGTACTTTTTTGGTGTGTGTGAATAATATGAGTGTTATGAAAATCATATGATTAATGCTGTATGTGAAAGTAGGTATTTATTTAAAGACAGCTTTCATAATATATCCAGCTAATAGAAGCGGAATTTCTCTTTGTCTAAAAACTGGAATGAGAGGAAGAGCCTACAGATAAAAAGGGAACAGTTTCTGGATGGTATCCTGTCTTCCTTTAGAGGATCTCATGAGGACCAGGAGGGCTTGGAAATCCTGGCCTGAAGTTAACTAGATCATAAATATTTTAAGAAGTTAAAATGATAAACTTTCCATTAGTCAGCCCGTCAATCTATATGCTCTCTGTTTTTATTCCTTTAGTTCTCCTTGGTGTTTACCAGACTTTGCCTGGTCTCAGTTTTACTAAGGGAAGTCAGGAGAATAGTATACTATCCAAACCTGAATCAGGAGATGATCACAACAGCAGCATTCAGAGGTCCCAGAGGAAATGTCATTAAATGACTAAGTCTATCCAATGCTTCTCCCTGTCTTTTCAGGGTCAAACACTGGTAGCTTTATAGTTTATATATTTAGGAAAATGTACATCCCCTTATACTACCTACTGACATTGTGAAACTGCATGGATAACAATTGTATGAAAAAGTCAGGACTGAACTTACCTAGAGCCTAAAATAATCCTGAAGTAGTTTTTCTCTTTTGCGCGCTCACTCTCACTCTAGCTATCTCTGCCTCTTTCTCAACTCCTGATTCAAATAGTTAATAACACTTTGCTCCTCAAAATTTGTCTTTCCTACAATAGACTAAAGAAAAGCCTCTAATGTAAGTATTTGCTTTGCTAGGATGCAGCTAAACTGAGTTTTATGCCTGTGGTTAAATCATTCTGTAGTCACGTAGTCAGCATCCTGAAAATATCTGGCACTTAGGAGCTACTCATTCATATTTGTTCAACAAATTAATGAATAAAATATCTGTGCGTTTGGGTAGTACTACTTCTTAAGAGGTAAAAGCCATTTGACTATGATTTTGGGGTTATTTAAGACCGTCATCTCTATATCTCATATAATAAAAAAAATTAGTAGCTAATATTTATTTACACTAAATGTGAGGCACTATTCTTAATACTTTATGTGTATTGATTTTCTCACCCTTTTAATATTCTTCTTAGGAACTATTATTCAACATTCCTAAGAGATGCTTAGAAGTTATTTCTTTTTATAGATAAGAAACTGAGAACCAGATTGGGTAAGTAACTTGTCCAAAGTCATGCACTTACTTAGTAAGGAGTCTAAGTTCTGAACCTGATTAAAATCAGCTTCTCATATATATATATTTTTTTCTACTGTTTCCTAAAATTGTCAGCCGTCTGAAGTTCCACTGAATGAACAGATGAGAGATCAAGGTGTCCTTCTGATATTTGGAGAACTTGTAAAAATTCTGATTCTGGTGGTGTTGGCAGTTGGTGGCACTGGGTACCACCCACCACCTCTCTCATAGTTGATGAATGACTCAGAGGAAATCTATAATAATAAAGGTGGAGATTGCTCTTACCACCAGTGTTATTTATGTATCACTCCTCCCTACTTTGCCTTATACTCCTGTTTCTCACCAATATCTAGGGATTATTTCCATACTTCCAACAAACTTTAGAATTAACCATCTCTTAGAAGCCTATGTACAGAGCTCCCTTCCTTTTTCTCTTTCTCCTACATAAAAGGGAGTAGTGGCCATGCAGAATGCAGGAAGTGCTAGGGAAAGGGATCAAGGAAGGAAGTTGGGGTTGGGTAGAAAATGGAGAGTAACTGATCGGGTATTCTTGAGGATTATTAGAATCATGAAGAGAGAAAATGAAGGAAAGTTGTGATATGTGAGTGGGAGGAGAGGAATGTGGAGAGACGCACACGCACTGTAAGTGAGGAAGCTCAAGTGGGAAACTTGTGGAATGAGGCAGGTGGGCCGAGTAGGATGGAGTCAAGAAGGAAGATAGCTCTATTAGGGTAGTGTCAGATTGAGCCATGAAGGAAGATAACAGATGGTCATGTTTTCCTTTTCTCAACTGCAAGGGCTGTCTTTGCAAAGTCAGACTCATTCAAAATGTTCTCATATGGGCTGGAAATATAAAAAGGCATTGTTCTGAGAGCAGAGAAAAATTCAACACTGTGAAGCAATTGTAATTCCAATAAGTGGCAGGCCAAATGTTGCTGGGTAGTTAATACATCTGGAAGCTGTTTACTTAGGACTTATTGTAGCATAAGCATAAAGCATAAAGGATTCAATCCACCTTTATGTTTTATCAGGTTGATTGGAGTTAGAAAATGTCTTAATAGAATATATTTTTTATGATAATGTCAGTGAGGAAACAACTATTGAAGAACCAATTTTGAATTTTCTTAGTAAAGGTATTTTAAATCACTTTAATCTTGGGGAGGAAAGTGACCAATAGGAAGAACAAATGCTGTTTCTAAATAATATAGTCAATGGGACCAGGGGATCTGTGTGGTAATGAAAAAGTCTGAAGCAAACAGTTGGGAAAACATGTAGCAAGAAAAGGGAATAAGCCTGGGACTTATACTAAAGCCTCTTTAGCAGGAAACTGAAATCTGTTACCGACTTCACAAAGTTTTATCCATCTGATCTGTTGATGATGAAGGAAGTGAAATTAAGATGGGGGAATAGGTGGATAGGTCAGAAAAAGAGGAGGAAGGACCAAATTCCTGGCATCATGCAGTTAAGGAGAGATGAACAGAGATGGAGCTAGCTTGACCCTCCTGGACTGAAAGGAGATTAGACCTGCACGGACCAGGGGCTAGAGTGGTTTGAAATACTTGTGCTCTCTTGGGTAGAGAGCTCTATAAAATGAATGATTTGGCAGGTGAGTTATATTTTCTAGGGCTTTAGGTTGACCTGAGAAACTTGACAATAGAACTGTATAGAAGGGCAACCTGCAATGAGCACTAATGCATTGGGTGACCGTTCTAGGCTGAACCCCAGAGCCTACTCTGAAAGGACAGATGGGTATTTACCATTTGCCATTCTCAGGGGATATAGCCTTTTCCAAAGGATGATGATTAAAAGAGAACATGATAGGAGCTTCTGAGGTGTTGGAATATTCAGGTCATTGATCTGGATGTTGGTTCCTGAGTGTGTTTTTTAGGAAAAATCCATAAAATTGTGCACTTAATGTATACTTATTAATATTTGTTATATCTTAATACAATGTTTAAAAGTACTGATGCCTAAACCTCACTCTACAATAAAATAAAAAGAGATTTGGCTGAATTCTTAATTTTCCAGCTGAATCTGATAGGAAGCCAGAGTTGAGAATCACTGAGTAAAAACTATACACACACATGCACATGGTATACCTCCAGCTCCACAAAGTGCATTCTTTCCCTGATTAATCTTGGAGAGTAGAATATGATATATGGTTCTGTATTTTGCAAAATGGTAGCTAGAACATTTGAAATTTGATTAGTCTAGATTGAGATATGTGTGTAAAACAGAGACTGGAGTTTAAAGAATTGGTACTAATAAAAGACATGTATCAATAATTTTTGTATTGATTACGTGTTAAATGATATTTTAAACATACTGAGTTACTTTACTGCTTTTTTATTTTTGTAATGTGGCTACTAGAAAATGTAAAATTACATGTTTGGCATGTGTTATCATTCTATTGGACTGCTTTTGTGTGGTTCAAAGACATAGGAGTTGTCATCAGAGAAGATGGACATAATTTTCAATCCTGGCTTTGAAACATACAACTACATGACGTTGGACAAGCCATGTAACTTCTCGAAGCCTCAGATTTCTCATTTATGAGCAAATGAATGTTAATCTTCCACAGTAATTGTGAGAAATAGAGGTAACATAATAAAGCATTTAATACATGTTCAGAACATAATAGTGACTATTACCCAGAAAAAAAATGACATCTTCTGCTCTCTTTCTATGATACTATATATATAAAAATTTCTTTTTCTTTTATACTTGAACCACAAAACATATGGTGCTTTTAAAAACTGAGGAGTGGATTAGGGCATAAGTAGAAAGTATGGATAAAGGACAGCAGCAGCTGCTTTGCCAGAAAGAATACTGTCTGTGCCTTGTTGTGTATATTTCTGCTGCTTCCAATTTTCCCTCTGACATCCTCTTTGGCTTTTTCAGTTGCTGAATTCTTAATCATAGAATAAATCCTACATGTACTTTCATCTCTGTTCTTTAGCCTACAAAAACTTTAACTTCTAGTTTGAGATTTCTTTAGATTCTATGTTAGGTTCTTTTGGCATGGACCTAATCTGTGACTCAGGGTCTTTTTGTGTGGGGCATACCTTGATGTTCACATTCATCCTTCTGACAGAACGTGGAGCGATCCTGATAGCCACTGCTGAACTACGTTAGCCACACTCTCAAATTTTCACTGATTTTCATCAGCTTTGGGTGCTTCCCAGTCCTTCTCTGTAGGATCTCATATTCCTTCTTTACCTGGCCTGGTGACTCCGTGCACACATAGTATGCTCTAGCTAACCAGGATTATTAAAAATATATGTAATCTTTTGTTTTCCTACCTGCACACTTTAGTTTGTGTCCTTTTTCTATATAGAATGTCTAATTTCTTTCTTTAATGAAATAATGTTTCAAGATAATTTCAGCACATCCTTCTCCATATTTCCTGTTAAGTGACATTCTTCCCCAGAATCTGCATGAGATGTTCTATACTCTTTTGTTATTGCTATAATATTCAGAGATCTATTACTGACATATATGTACTTGTGTTACCATTTCTATTAAATGAATGTCCTTTAAAAACCTTAAGGTCCCAGATAGGACCTTTTTTGAAGCCTAATTCCAAAAGGTTGCATCTAAAAACTAGAAATAATCGGAAAGGAGTTCCAGTATTTATTTATATGTGCTTAAGGATACTAAATAAGTAGTTCAGAACCAAATACAAAAGTTCTTGTTTCATTTTGGTTTTTCATGTAAGCTCCTTACTTGTCGAACTTTCCAAACTTAAAACAAACAAAAAAACTAATTCCATTGCTTTGTACATCCGCCCTCTAATTTTTAGCTCATATCATTGTGCAAGTTAACTTAAACATGTTAACTTAAATATTTTTGTCTGTTTCAATCATTATCCTGTCCCAATAAGAACAACTCTGGCGTTGAATCTGTATCTACAAATCTTTTTCCTCTTATCACTCTACCCTGTGTGTCTATTCTCCCAATTCTGTGATACAAAAGGCCTGGGAATCAGCTGAGCAAAAGGTCGGTTCTCATTAGAGTGTGGAATTGAAGGAAAAATTCCTAAAAGGAGCGATGAAGTGGTGATTGGGGAAGACTGGGAATACTTCCAGAAAAACCGTAGATCCCATCACATATTTCAGTTGCTATTGGTATTGGATTTTATGGTCTTTTAAATTTTTCACTTCTTACTGCACCTAAGAGAGTAACTTATGCTTAGTAAATGCTCAATTTTTATTTTCTAATCAAATTTGATGATTTACTGGATTTTATTTAGGACCATCTGAGAAGGAAGAATATATTTAAGTTGTCACTCCTTAGCTATAGCTATTTTTACCTAACTTTCTGCCCTTAAAACTCACAGCTCTACATTGTTTCATAAATTCCAAAGAATATGTGGGATAAAAGAAAACTTAGAAATTCAGCAGGACAGTCATAATAGTCACACCATCCTACTCAAGTGATGTATAAAATGAATCATGGCAGCCAAAGTGAACATGTGTCCTATTAGGAGTTACCTACATCAATACTTTGATCAGTCTGATTTCCTAGTTTCAAAGTAAAAAAGTTCACAGTACTTCATTAGACTTGTTAGATTTCTGGTGTTAATTTGATTACCAGTATTTTCTAAAAGATACAAGATCCAGGAAATATATATATATATATATATATTTTTTTTTTTTTTTTTTTTTTTTTTTTGCCTGTAGTTCCAGCTACTTGGAAGGCTGAGGCAGAAGGATCCAGGAAAAATATTTTAAGGTTCTCTCTCTCTCTCTCTCTCTTTATATATATATATATGTGTGTGTGTGTGTGTGTGTGTGTGTGTGTGTGTGTGCTTTCTTTCTTGAGTATCTAAAAATGCATTCCTTCATCCCTTTCTAGTATTTTCATTTTTTTTCCTCTGAATTCCTGCCATTGAGGTTTACCCTATTCCTATTAGAATTCTAATTTCTTTAGGCTGTTAGAGTACATTTCCGTAATAATTTTAAAATTTATTATTTAAAATAATTTAAAAGTAATTACTCTTGTGTAAACTAAAGGTGATAGAAGTCCAAGTGTTTCTCCTCTTCAATGCAATGTCCTTGCAACTTAACAATTTTCAACTATCTCTTTATCTCTGAGTTGCATTCTTCCCTAGTTGATCTATGTGTACATTCTGTCTCTTAACTTTATTGCAAGCTTCAGCAGCACAGATATCACTCATTTATACATATGTATTGAGTAGTAAATAATGAGGATACAAAGATTAAAAAAAAAACCAAAGGGCCACTGCCCTCAAATAACTCACATTCTAGTTGCAGGATACACATGTGAACAAATAGCTGTGATACAGTGAGATGCATTTGCAGATAAATTTCTAGGGAGCAAGGAGTATGGAACAGCTAATTTCCTAGTGTGGGGATTGAGAATGGAGATGAAAGTCAAAAAATATATAAAGAAAAATATGAAATAAGGCATAGTCCAAAAGGGTCAGCGAGAATTTGCCAACAAGCATGAAGAAGCACATTTTAGGAACAGGAGAAAAGCTAACACAGAGCAAGAAGTTATACACAAATACAGTGTGGCATGCATATCGTAAAGTTGTGTCTGGCTAAACAAGGATTTTTTAACTAGGAGAGAAAAATAATCAGACATATATTAGAAAAGTACATCTGATTGCAAGATGGAGAATAAGAATGCTGAATGAGGCAAGTCTTGGTGAGCAGACCATTGCACTAAGTTAGATAAGGGATGATTGAAAGGGTTGGAGTGCAAACAAAAAGAAGTGCGCAGTTTCAACAAGTAGTGAAGAATTAGAATTGAGAGACAAAAAAAAAAAAATTGGAGGAAGGGAAAAGACTTAAAAGAACTCTAAGAATTTTGATTGAAAGTTGCTGGAAAACCAGTGCTACCATTATTTGAGAACTGTAGTATATAAGAAAAAGCAGAAGCTGAGGCAAACGGATTGCCTGAGCCTGCGGGTTCGAGACAAGCCACGGCAACTTGGCAAGACCTCGTCTCCACAATGAATAAAAAAATTAGCCATGCGTGGTAGAGCGTGCCTGTAGTTCCGGCTACTTGGAAGACTGAGGCAGAAGAATCGCTGGAAGCCCATCAGGTGAACACTGGGGTGGCCATGAGCATGCCACTGCACCCCAGTCTGGCAACAGAGTGAGATGCCAACTCAAAAAAAAGAGAAAAAGAAAAAGAAAAAGTAGGTTTGAAGATGGGATTATACATTGAATTTGCATTGGAATGTTGAGTTTTAAGATGGTTTTGAGAAATCCATGTTCAACTATGCAATAGGTCAAGTAATGAGGGGTGGCTTCTCGGCTGGAGATAAAGAAATGAGATTCACTATGGTGAATGTGGTTGATGATCTGGGAATGGATATGGTCATCTGAAGAGGGAGATTAGAGATAAGGAACACGAGTGGAATTCCAGAGAAACACAATATTTAGTGGGAAAGTAGAGCAGGGGAACTAGTCAAGGAGAGTGAGAAGCTGCAAGAGAGAAAGGAATAATAAGAGTATAATAGAACACAGAACTTTATAATTTTATCATAGGATAATCTTGCTCATCTCTGGATGTCCAGGTTCTGGGCTCAGGCCTAGCAACTACACCTCTAAAGAAGTAAGTGCTGTGGGATCTTAGGATGTAACAAGCAAACATCATGAGAAGATTGTGGTCATAGAGTAAGAACATATCCATACATTATGGATCTTCTATTCTAGAGAGAAAATTGACTTTTTCTTGGTATATATAGATTCCAACGTAAAAAAGACTTTATTATGCAACTATACACTGTCACAGTAACATCATTAAAAAATATAAAAACATTAGATTTGATTTTAGGTGAATCTTGAGTCCTCTGAATAATTTTCACCTTTTAGTTTCCATATAAGGCAGGGATTCAGTGAAAATTACTGAAGGTTCATGAGCTACTGAAGATGTCATTGGTAATGAGAAAAATCTAACTTAAAGTCAAATTGCAAAAGGATAGGAAATGAGGAGGCGAAGCATGACAACGGAGAGTATACATTACTATTTTGAGAAACGTAAGTAGTGAAGGAAACAGGGGAGCTTGAACAACTGAGCACATTTACGGAAAAGAGTAAAGTCAGTGAAGATGAACAAAGATAATAGACCTCCTGTCAAAGCCAGAAGAAAATTGTTTAAAAACCTGAGATGAAGGAATAAGTGTTAACCAGGACATGGGAAGTTTCCTGTTCCCAGGTACACGAAAAGAGAGAGTTGTGTAGCACACAAGTCTAGACTGAGATTGCAAACGATGAGTAAGCATTGCTGTATACATTTTTTGCAATCATTCAAAAGACAAGAGAAGGGAGATGGTCTGATTGATTTTGTATGGCCAGAGATGGCAGGAAAAGAAAGTAAGGAACTTGAGAGCACCAAAGAGAAAGATGAACAATGGATTCCAGACTAGGAGGAAAGCTACTAAGGAAACATCCATCTTGATATGATCAAAAAGGGAGCTGTGGCACAAAAAGAAAGTTAGTGGGTTATATTCAGGTTGTTTTGTTAATTTTGACTGCACTGTGAGAGATGGTGAGGATCCCAAATCCCCACAATCTATTAGACAAGGATAAGAAATACACCAGGAGAAGAGATGCTAGAGGCTCTACAACTTGCTTCACTGGTTAGCCTTTTGTTTGCTTCATCTCCCTATGCAGTATTTTATCCTTGTGATGTGAGTGCAATAAATATTTACACCTTTTTTTGCCCCTTTGGCTGAAGACTTTGCCTAGACCCAGACGGAGTGCTGTTTGTTGTCTTTCACCTGCGTCCCATCTTGGTCTCTGCTTAGTTTCTTCTGCCTGTATGTGGTAAAAAATAATGTGACAAACGAGAGTCACCACAGGATAAATGAAATTAAGCTATTTTTGCTTCTCTATTCTGATGTGATATCTTTGATGCAGTAAAATCTTGGGGTCTATGGAAACTGCTTTTTGTCCCTGGTTCATTTGAATGCCTCACAGTGGAGAGGCCAGGGTGGGTACATCAGGAAACCTTGAATTCCTTCTGGCAGTTCTCAAGTGCAAGTGGTAGGAAGAAAGGTATCAAAGGCATGTAGGCATTTGTTTCAGAAAAAAAGGATGTTTGTGTATGAACGTACCTATGTGTGTGCTGGTAGACTGTGGGTGTTGTAAAGACTCAGGGGGTTCTGATAAACACCTGTTTCCTTATTGATAATCACCTCCTTGCAGATGAGCAAGTAAGAACCACAGGTATAATATTGGGGTTTAAGATCTGGGAGTTGAGATGGTTCTGGTAGATGACAAGGTCCAGGAAGTGGGCTACTGGCGTGGAACGGAAGTGAAAATTATTGGAGTAAAGACCGAGAAAGTGAAGCTGGAGTGCTGGGAATGCCCACCATAGGATGCCTAGGGCTTTGGATTTCTCCTTTACCACCCACAGCACTTCTAGCACCAAGTACATGTGTACTCAATAAATACTCTTAATAGACTGTGTACATTTCAGAAAAATGTGTTACTTTTAATATCAATATGTGAGCATGCAACATCACTAAATACAAAAGTCATACAAGCTCACAAATGACTTCAGAGACTGCTACTCTTGCAATTAAAGAACAATTTAGGGCCTATTAAGACACCATACATCATAGATCCTTTCCTGTTTTCACTTGATGACTACATTTTTTCACTCTACTACTATAGGTTTCACTCAGAAGCTTTGCTGCCCAGCAGTTACATTTCTTTACCCATTATTGGTTTTCTGAAGAGAAATTGCAACATCATTCATCTTCTAAAATGATTCATTGCCCTCATGTCCAAATAAGGCGAAGTGTAGGGTCTTTATACCTTAGTCTTAGCAGTACTGGGAGTATTGCCTAAGAGTTGGATTTCAGTGTCTGTTATTTATTGGGAAAATATTTCTATGAATTTGTGATAACAATATGTTCGGATAGGATGCTTATAACAGATAAAAGGTAAATTTGACAATTTCACACTTCCTGCAAATAAGTTAAAAAAAACCCTTCATATTCTTATTTTAATTAACAAAATGCAATTAAACTAAATAAGTAGCACAAAACAAAAAAAAGTGTGAGCATGAGCCAGAAAAATATCTTATGGGATGTATACCCCCTGAAATTTCTTTAAAAAGAAGAATACTTTCTGTATTCTACTCACATCAGTGTCATTACCCATTTGAGTAACCCTGAGAAGGGCAATTTTCCCTTCTGGGACTCAGTTTTCTTCTCTAAAATAAGGAGGCCAAACAAGTCCATCTCTAATTGTTTCCTTCCAGCTCTGCAGTTGGCTTTAATTTTATGACATGTGCAGTAGAAAGATCATTGGCAACAGACAAACCTAAGTGCAAACCTAAACTAACCACTTATTTGTAAATATCTAAAAGTTATACCTTATCAAATGCTAGTTTTCTAATCTAGCATTCAATAAGGAGAGAACAATGCCAGTCTACACAAATTGAGGATTAAACGGGATCATATGTGCTGCAAAGTGACTAGCATGGGGATAGTTGGCTAATAGGCAACCAATGATTACTATCAAAACCAAAGCCTTAGTTTTCTGCCCTTTCCTTCTCTTCTTAAAATTTCAGATCCATGTGTATTACTAACTTGCAAATAAAAGACATTAAAATAAATTTTGAAAGATACTGTGAACTCTTGCCAAGCAAAATGTATAGGATGTGGACATTTTGGAAAATCAATTTTTATCTTCCCAGCTTTGGAATGCCTCTGGGTTTGAATATAGTAAACAAAGCAGCAGTAAGAGGTCAAACTAAGTCAAAAGCTCCATATGACTTTGCAATTTATCACTATTTATATATTTAAAGACAAGCATGGTACCACATGCATTAATAATAGTGTATCACATAGAATTATAAACCCTCCACATATACTCAGCACTGGTTCTAAACTTTACAAAAATCACATAAATTGGTTTGGATTTCCACAACTATAGGAAAGAAGAGAACTTTAGATTCACAGGCAGCTATCAAGATAGTAAATAAGGATATTGACAACCGATTATAGGGGCTGGGAGTTTTAAAAAGACTACCAGAGATTGTCCAAAATAGCCCCAGAAACCTTTTTTCACATTTGTGAATATTATAATAGGTGATTTGTTTGATTTTTAACTGGACATTTTGGCCCCTGATAGGGTTATTGAATGAAGTATGCTAGAATATAATCTTTTCTCTTTCTGCTGTCAGAAAGGCTCACATTGTTAACTTTTTTTATAGTAGTATCTGATTGAGGACTAAATGAGACCTATTATCTATTCCAGTCAGTTGAAAAGTCTGTAAAGGGAGATGTGAGCAGACTTACCTGTATGTAACTACTGAGAAGGGCTGAATTCCTGGCAAAACCACATAGATTACCCATTGAAATGCTGTTCTACCTACTTTGCCTGGAACCATCAGCCCTTGAGTGGCTGTTTACCATAAAGGGACTTCCTGTTGCCTGCTGTTGTCCAGTAATTCATGAACCATTAGCATATTACTGGTTCCTTATTTATTACCACTGATAAATGATTTCATAATACTGACCAGAGGGATTGCACAGCTCACAAAAACTTTCCATATAAGAACCATGATGTCAAAATACAGCAAAGGTCATCAAACACAGTATTAATGAGAATTTTGTTAGCTTCTAATGATGAAAATTATTGTACCAGAATGCAATTCACACTAATTATTAGTAAAAGTTTACAAACATTACAAAGTGCATAATAACATCTGGATTTGATAGGGCTGAAAAAATACATGAAAAACACAACACAAAGACTTTACTTCTGTGATTGGTGTCCACCTGATTGCAGTGAGGTTACTTTCTCTATCTTTTCAGCCTGGTGGAGATAACTAAATCCTCCAGATTGAAATAGTAGTATACAACATTTTGAGAAATCTGATTCCATAGAACAAATATTTTCAGCTCTTAGTATTATCTTGGTTTTTCTTTTCTACCTTTCCAAATCTCCAAAATTATCATAATTAAAAATAAAAATATTAGTTGGGAGATCTCCATTTAGGTGTAAAACAAAATTGACAGATTGAATTCCAGTCTGTGTAGACACCAAACTGACTGAATTCAGGTAATATTCACATTAATGAATGTTTTCAAATGCAGGTATAATAAAGTGAAGAAGTCTTGATTAATCTATTAGCCTCAGTAAATTCATCAACATACAGTGATCAAGGGGAAAGATTATGTTTTTAAAAAGTGTGTTCTATCCTGCATACACCATCACATTATGGGAAATTTAAAAAAAAGACAGCCCTTTTAAAAATGAGTGGTATAAAAATTCACAGTAATGTACAACATTTTTGTTTTTCATAAGCAATCAGAGAAGGGGGCAGTGCTGAGCATCTATATTGTACAATACAAAACAGTGTAAATAACACAGCAGAAACACACGGATACATAATGCTAAAAACAGTGCTTTCTGGATGGTTCTTTTACTGGGTGAACACTTGAGCCAGAGATATTTAAACTCTGGGTTCAACCAACCCTTCGCAATTAAACACAATTAAATCCTCTGACATTGTGAGGGGCCAGATACTACAGGAAGAATCATCATCTAGGTCGGTGCTACTCTCTACAAGCATTTCATCATATGGTCAAGTGAAAGGATCCATACAAAAATGATGCCCAAACACAAGCCACATGATTTCAACCATTGCTAATGACAGAGGTAGAGAAAAGTCTGTCTGCAGCCACAGCCTCTGCCCTCATTTTTAACATGATAATGAGCAGGTTCCTGCAATGCAGCACAGCCATTTTCTTTTTCCCCTTTTCACTCATGGAAACAAATGCATTCCAGACACTCCTGGAGATTTGAGACATCAGCAGGTATTGTTGAAGGTCAAAGTGGGGTGTTAGCTTTCAGATTTTGCTGCTTCTCCCTGGGCTTCCCCACTTTGTTCTGTCGAACTTCGTTGTGCATCTTCTTCGCCTTCTGCGCGAGAAGAATGAAAAAAAGGATAAAGGCAAAATAAGAATGATTGCTTTTATTTATGGACACTTAACATATCATATTGGAAACTTCAGAAATACTTAAAAAGTCTGAAACTTTCATAGACTTTCTTGGCAGTCAGTTCACCATCAAGAAAATAGCTTAAGTTTTCAAGAGCTGGTTGATTCTGTCAACTTGGGACAGGATGGCTCAGAAACAAAGCAACATATGAATTTTCAGGGTGCTTAGTGATAAACTATATTTTTAATAAATAACTAGGAAATCTCATGGACAGATCATGGCACTTAAATACAGTTTCACAGGTTGCAGAAATCAGAAATGTTTTTAAGCAGCAATCAGAAGAGAAAGCATGTTGACCTTTTTATGCTTGATTGTCTTATTTGCAGAAATTCTTTATAATTGCATTTTCTACTTCTAATAGCACCCGATGACAACAGAGCTGATTTCTCAGAGGTTCTATTAGTTTAAAGTAAAAGCAATAGTGGAAGATGAACAGACATTATATCAGCTGGTCAGTCCCTTGTCAAATAGTTATAATTGCCTCTGGCCTGCCCTTAGAGAACATATGCACAATTCCAGTAAAACCAACTTCATAACTGCACCCTCAGTAGCAATCCTAGCCAGTGACATAGCAAACACTGAAACTGAACAATCCTCCCACACCATACAAAGTGCAAGCTGTAGGAAATCCTTGACACAACAATTCAAATATTTGCATGTGATACTTAGTTACTAGGCAGCCAATATGACTTAGTAGACAAAATATATTTTGGGGTGTTGCAATAATATAAATTATATTTGCTAAGAGTTTGTTATCATAATTCAAATGAATGGAGGTAAGTGGGTTGGTCCATTCTTTGGAACAATGTTGAAAGGCAGCTTCGCCTTTACTCTTAACAAGCACATATAAACATCTCACCATGTTCCAAGGACATTAAGTCTTTAGGGAAATTAAAAGCAGTTCTTCCACACAAAAATAATAATTTGTTGTAAAGTGATACCAAGGATATGACCAGGCATTACACCTCGTTTCATGCACTATAGTTATTATTAGAGACTCCCATAACGTACAAATGGCCTGAATCTGAGATGTGCAGATTAGCATGTAAAGAGAACTTGATAAATGGGCGAAGCTCTTGGTAACCAAAGGAATGAAGTTAAATTAGGGCAGATGTAATTCAGTAGAATATTTAAGGATGAAAGTGACTGCATAAATATAAGATGAGGAACTTGATTCCCATGGGGCTTGGGATTTTCTTGGTGGGTGGGGATACTTCTCAGGTTTAACGTTATGCTGCAAACATAACTGTTGCTAAATAGATGCTTGTTAACAAATTAAGGTAAACATGGGGCAGCAATATTGTTGAGCATAGACTAAAAAGAAACTGAAATATTCAGAAATTACAAAAGAAGTCCCTCACCCTTCTCAGTTAGCAATGTTGAGTCTGTCATTGGATGTTTGCCATTCTTTATAATTTAGGCTATTGTTCAGTTATTATTTTTAGTTCTTTTTACTTAGAATAATAAACTATGTCAATGCTGTTTATATTTTGCCTAGTTTTGGACTTTAAAATTTGAAGAGAAACAGAAAATATTGTAATATTTGCCTAGATAATTGCAATTAATGTGCAGAAATATTTAGAAAACAGAAGTACAAAGATATTTAAGTTATTTAAAATTATTTGAGTAGTGGTGGTGCCCTCTTACCACAGTAGGCAGTGCGTCAGTCTCATAAAATTATGTAAGTATAGCCTAATTGATATACAATTATTTTATTTCTATTTATTAATGTAAAATTTCAATTTATTATTGAAATGATTTCTAATAATGTAATATGTTCTCATGCATAAGAAAGGTCTTGGGAATGACAACTGTCAATTTCAGGAGCAAAAAAGAAATTAAATCACACTATTAATAAAAATGCCCTAATATTAAGGAAAGTTAATATTAATGCAGATTATTTAAAATAGCATATTCATGTTAAAAAATAAAAATACAAACATTTTGAAAGATTGAAGAGAAAATGTACTTATCCATCTCATGTTAGCAAATGGGAATAATTCTACATATAGTCTTTCTCAGAGCTGCTTCAGGAAGTAAATACTGGAAGTAATAATAAGCAATGAAACCTAAGCCATGCATATGCCTATATATGCCAAACTGGTGATGTTGAGGTTTTAGTATTAAACTAAATGTGAAAAAAACAATCTGTGACTACTGGCCTTTAGTTATTGAATAAAATGCTTTCCTTCTGTATTTTAAGGTAATGTTGCTGGGCTGTTTCATTACCATAAGGGGGTGCAAAAAAAAATGTGTACACATTGTAAGTATGATGCTTGCTCAAAAGATGGCACTAATCAAATGAATGCTAGTGTCACCATGCGACAGGCAAGACAGTAAAAAAAAAATGGCAGAAGCACGGTAAAGTGAATGTCATACTTTACATTGCCACAGTAATTTAATTCGACTTTGAAAAGTAATACATAGATAACATCTCTTATTTTATTTTATTTTTTTAGTTGGAGTCTCACTCCGTTGCCCAGGCTGGAGTGCAGTGGCACACATGGCCACCATAGCCTCAACCTGCTGGGTTCAGGCAATCCTTCCGCCTCAGCCTTCCAAGTAGCTGGAACTACAGGCATGTGCCACCACGCCCGGCTAATTTTTTGATTTATTGTAGAGGTGACATCTCGCCAAGTTGCCCAGGCTGGTCTCAAACCCATGGTCTCAGGCAATCCTCACACCTTTGCCTCCCAAAGTGCAGGAATTATAGGCGAGAGCCACCACACCTGGCCAATAACATCTTTTAAAATGCTTATATATTTTTTGGGCAATCCCAGTGTATATACTCTGATTTAGTTTTCCAATAACCTGAAGACTTTGCCTGGAATATTATGCAGCCATAGAGAAAGACAAACATATGGACTTCGCAGCAACTTGGATGGATTTGGAGTCAATCATACTCAGTGATCTATCACAGAAACAAAGAACAGAGTACCATATGTTCTCACTCATAAGCGAGCAGACCTTGGACAATTATAATACTATAAGAAAGGGATTGGCAGTAGTGGGAAACTGTCAGGGGAGGGGAGTGGGATTGGCAGTTGTTGAGGGGAACTGCTAGGGGAGGAAGGGGCATACCTTATCAACAAGAGTATCTGCATAATCAACGTTTGTATACCTAACCCTGAATTTTACCCCATATCTTTATAATAATAATAAAAAATTCTAATAATGAAGACATATTGGATAATTACAAGCCAGAAATTGTGTTAAGAGCTTTTCATGTACATAATATTATAGTTCCTTAGTCGTAAATTCTTTTTTCTTTTAAAGGTTATTTTTATACAAGTCTTCTCAGGGAAACACAATTAGCTTTGATACTTGCAAAAGCATACAGATGGAGGAACTATCAGGGAATTTATTCTAATACACAAAAGTAAAAATGTCAAGTTTTTAATGTATCAAACTCGTTTTTTCTTTTTCACTAATAAAGTTAGACTCCTTGGGTAAGAATTCAAGGCCCAGTTAGAAGTTGTTCACATACCCATTCTGTCGTGAAAAGGGTAACTAAAAGACCCTTTTGCATAAGACTTGCTTATGTAACAGACTATTTTACTTTCATTCTCAATAAAATTGGTCCCAGAGACACTTTTCTTCTTAAATCGTTCTTAAAATTCAAGACTGTCAGAACTACCTGTGAATCTTGTTAAATATTTATCTAAACTTTAGAAGTGGCCAATATTATCAAAGGTAGGAGCTCCAACTTTGTTAAATATTCTACATAAGCAATTTCAGAGTATCTATAGAAACTAGGATTAATAAAAACCACTGTGTTTTATTGATTTCATTAATAAAATTAGATGACGGACTGCATTTAAACGGGCAACCCTGTAAAGAGACATCATTGAAAACAGAGTGGGAGTGACTAAGAGATTAGTCTCAGTCGTTCATCTTGTCTTAGATTGTTTATAACTACCTTAGGTTACTTTCATAGATGACGTTTCATGCCTTAATCCCACTTAGTGAAATGCTACAAACCATTCCATGTTCATAGAGAGATGAGTGGCAAATGACTAACCTGTCTTGTTGATATCAAGACCTGCTAATTTCAAGGCTAATTCATTGCTGTTGCCACTTGCAGAGGAAACCAGGATATCATGTATTGCATTTCTTCTACCTGTTCTTCCTGAAGCAATAAAATCTGCATATGTAGTTTCCACATCAGTCATTGCTAACAAATATCCACATAGCAGGGACTACAAAAGAGAGAAAAATTAAAAGGTAAATAATGGTAAGCCAATGGTAAATTAATAAAGACAATTGTTAAACTACTAGTCAAGCATGTGAATATGAAACAGCTGTTTACATGGTCTCAAGTATTGCTTTTTCTGGTCCTAAGTATTTTGATCAAAGGTTAGGAACTTCTTCTGCACAGGTCCTGATAGTAAGTATTTAGGCTTTGAGGGTCATATGGTCTCTATTCCAACTACTCAACTTTGTCCCTCTAGTGCAAAAAGGACAGTACATTAAACAAATGTAATAAGCAAACTTTATTTACAAAATAGGTAGAGTACCAGATTGGTCCTGCATGACCTAATTTGTAGGTAACTTGGTTTAGATTATAAAATTATTTTCCTCTAATACCATTTTAGTCAATCTTCAACTCCAGACTGAATTTGAGATTAGGTGAGGGGGTCAAGTGAAAGTGTTCTATCCAAGAGTAGGCAGTGAGTCTGTAGACAGCTTAAGAATATTAATAAAACTGACCAAAAACCAGTTTGCTTTTTATTATCACCATGCACCAGCAGTTCTAAATACTGTTAATGATCAAATACTGTTCAGAAGGACAGTTTTCCCTGGTTCCCTTTGTATGTCACTGCTTGAGAGGAATAACAAACTCTCTTGACTGAGTCTTTGAAATAAAATTTCAAAAGGTGTAAAAACAGTGATTACTCAAAACCACCTCATTTCTAAAATTCTGAATTTGGGAATTCCCTCCTCTGACCATAGCCATCTTTTCTTTTCCTCTTACACACAATGAATCCATTCTTCACACTGATCCTGTCTTTAATTCCTTGAACCATTTTTATTTTAGTTTCTTCTTGGTTCATTCCTAAGTCCATGAGCTGCCTGCCATTGTATGTGGTCTTTTATTAGCATCAAGGAGTCCCTTTGATCTATTGCTATCTTTGCCTTTCTACCTACATCTCACTGCTGGGAAAACACTGTAGTACACTTTCTCTGATCTCACTACTGGGTAGCTGAGTGTTACCAGAAAAAAGTCACAAAATTGTGCCAATTGGCTCAACTAGAAATTTCTGAATCTATTATTAGTATACACTTGGAGTTGTTCAGAAATTCTTTTGTTCACCTCTAGTTGACTCTTCCTTATGCTTTTTTTCTGTGGGCAGAATTCCAAACCCTTTCCAGTCCACACACCAGACACCACCTGCCTTAAGAGATGACTTTGCATCTTCTCTGAGAAGACAGGACATCTGTTGTAATACTCTTAAAATTCTTCCTTTCCCAAACAACATTTCTCTGCACAATTTCTTTTCTGGATGAACTGGCCTCTCTGTTTTTTAGAAATGCTATTGACTTTATTTCCTTCCATTTCCAATGCCATAATCTACTTCCCATTAACATGACACAAAGTACTGGAGCATATTTTAACTTATTTCTCTCCCGTGATAGCCATGTTTAATAACTTGCCAGGCCATGTTCGTTTTTTATGTCACTCATATTAACTCCTTGTAAAACACAGAAAAAGCTCTTAGTAGGATGATTGCTGAGTTTTTCCATATCCTAAGTTTCTCCATGTCCCAATTTATCCAAAATGCTATCAGAGTCACCTTTTTACCTTTCTCAAAGGCCTCCAAAGCCTGCTTCACAGTCTATAAATCACATTCTGATGTTTTTAACACTTCTCTTAAAGCTTTACACAATCCAATAAGGATCCACTTTTGCTGTTTTAACTTCAACCACTTGCTTTCATACTTGGTACTTTGCAGGATAACATACAATATTTTCCCAGAGGTTCTCTGCTGGTGCATTTGTTCAAGTTTGTTACTCCACCTGGAATGCCTTTCCCCCAACAAACTTGCTTGTTAAAATGAATCTAGCCCACAAAATTTAGCCAAATTCCATATTCTTTTTGACCCCTTTTCCCTAACTCTTCAGTTAGTAATCCACGAGTTTGATTTGCACCCCACAGGGAACTTAAATCCTAACTAACATTCCGGTTACCTCATCTTCTAGACAGGATATAGGCTCTGACAAGACATAAACTCCATTTTGCTAATATTTTAATTACTCACAATTCCTAACAAAGTCCCTAACACATAGTGAAAGTTAAATAACAATATTTTAAATAGAACTGACCAATGAGTAAGAAATATATTAATCACCTCTCATCAGTGACCACAGAAAACCTTCCTGCTTCTTGATTATACTAAATTACCAAATCCTAAAAATTCATCTACTTCACTCGAGCAGTTTTTACAGGTAAGACTCTGAAGTCCGAATAATTCAATTGGTCTTCTCATCTTCACATACTTAATGTATTAAGTGCCCAGAACCTGGGTCTGCAAAGCACTAGCCCATGCTTTTTACTTTTCTAGGCTTCCTGTTTGTGAGTAACTTAGAGTTTGGATAAAGTTTTTCACCTTGGAGTAATTCAGTGCTATTGGTTGTTAAGGATATTTTCATTATCTGTACCAGCATTAACCAACATGGTATTTGGTATCTGAGTTTCTTTAAAGGTTTAGAAGTAGGCATGAACATCAATCTAGCAAATATATCTTATAAATGTTAAAGAAA
Source organism: Tarsius wallacei (assembly GCA_963574415.1). Lineage (NCBI taxonomy): Eukaryota > Metazoa > Chordata > Mammalia > Primates > Tarsiidae > Tarsius > Tarsius wallacei. The sequence continues at coordinate 24,076 of CAUYQG010155470.1, forward strand.
AGGTGGAAGTACAGGAATAAGCTTTTCCCACAATCATTTCCACTTAGTCTCTTTTATGGCTTAAAAAAAAGCATAGGCCAGGCTCAGTGGCTTAGCCTGTAATCCTGCGCTTTGGGAGGCCGAGGTGAGTGAACTGCTGAGCCCGCAGGTTCGAGACCCGCCTGGGCAACTTGGCGAGACTTCATCTCTACAATAAATCAAAAATTAGCCGGGCATGGTAGCGCGCACCTGTGGTTCCAGCTACTTGGAAGGCTGAGGCGGAAGGATCGCGGAGCCCAGCAGGTCGAGGCTGCGGTGGCCGGGAGCGGCCACTGCACTCCAGCCTGGGTGACAGAGTGAGACTCCAACTCAAAAAAAAAACATAACTGCTATTATTTCTCAACTCAGAACAATGTTATGGAGACAAATATTGTAATTTCTCAGATGAGAAAAATAAGTTTCAGAGATTTTAAGTGATTGTTAAATCATACAAAGAACCGTGATTTAAACTATAGGTTTATGTCTATGGATTTTACGTAAAGGGCATTGTATTTTGCCATAAAAGTTTTTTTTTTTTTTTTTGCCATTATCATTCTTTTTAATTCAGACTGTCATAATAATACATGTCCTTGTAAGCATTTATTTCTAATTAACTTTGCTGATAAGAGTTTTTTTTAAAATATATAACAGATTTGAAATATCAAGAATGAGGCAGAGAAAATTCTGGTAATTCTACTTATATGAGGGGAATTCACAACTTACTTTGAAATTTTCATGTTGTGCACTCCTAAGTAATGAGAACATAGAGGAAGAAACGATATTATGAATGAGATAATTCTATATTGTGCTCACTTTAAAAATGTTCATATATAGCTTTCATTTGGTTTGAGTGAAGGATTATATGAACAACTGTGAGAAGAACTTATTCTTGTAAAGTTGAAATATATTTGTTAGAATGATATGCATCCAATTCTACAGCTTTGAAGTAAAATAGAAACTAAGTAGTAGTCATCCAATTATAGTAGCCATTAAAATTATTTTAATAAAAGTAGTTATTATAAAAGTAGTATTTCATTTTTATTATGTTTTCTTTTCTCTAGCCAATAGATTTATTTTCCAATAAAAGAACAATAGCTGATAAATAGCACACACTAAATATGTGAACGAAGGAAGTAATATAATTATATTTTTAAACAAAATATATAGATGTTGTATATTCTATGTTTTTTTTCTCCAAAAGTAGTTTTTTCTATATGTATGCTGGCTATGCTTTTTTTTTTTTTCAGTCAAGTATTTAGACACAGGTCTTCTACTTTAATGATATGATTACCAGAGATCTGAACATATCTTTCACACCAAAATACCTGTATAGATGACTTGTACTTTTTCTTGGGAGTTCTGAAGAACTCTCACCAAAAATTATGTTTGACAGATATTCACCAAAAAATTACAAAATTCCAAAAAAGTCAAATGTCAGCAACTGATGAAAGTTTAATAGAGTAGCAATTAGCATATATTCTGACCTTATAAAAATTATCAGAAAAAGATCTGGAAAATTTACCAAAAGTGGGCTTTGATTCATCACTACAGTTTCCTGTTTATGTTGCTATAACTGAAATTTTCTAGACATGACAAAATGATAATATTAAATATAGACAAGGTAATATGGTGGGGGTTTTTTTTGTATTCAGCTATACAAAATATCAGATTATACTAATATTCAAAGTCTGATGGGAGAAGGGAAGAGGAAAAAAGACTATTATTTAAATACTGAACTCTTTAGAGTTAAATTTTAAAGCATAAATCTCTAAAATCTGACATTTAAAAATTCCATCAAAATTCATAAATAAGAAATAAGCTTGCTCTTTCCTTTCCCTCTTGTAAAAACAGCTTCACTTTCTCACTGTTTAATACCCAGGCCAACGTTTTGCTGATTTAAGACTTCTTCTTTTGTATAATAGATTTCTAAAGTAAGATTCCTGATCCGTATTAGTATTTTGCTTGTTTAAACCCTTAACCTTTAAAAAATAACATATACACAACTATTTGAGAGAAGAAACCAGAAAGTTTTACTGTAGTAGAATTTACAGATTTAGATAGATTTCAAGAGCCTATGAAAAGTATGTACTTACGTCTCCTATATTAAACAAATTGACGCGTTCCACATCGATGTATCCTAGAAGTTGGACCTATGATGCTGCTAAAATGATTTTTATAGTGACATTGAGTCATGAGCCAAATGGTGACTGGATAACATGCTAATTTTACTCTTGTAAATGGGACACATGAAATGAGACTCACAGACTTGGAGGAAAGAATGGAGAGAATGTTATCAGCATGCACTGAAGACTTCACTGTAAGATGAATGGTATGTTTTTTTTAAGTTTAGAAAGTAAGAAAAGTAAGAAAAGGTGGGAGTATTGCTGTTCCACTAGTACAAATAAGATTATATAACTTCACAACTTTTATTTTTTGAAACCAGGGAACTATGTTACTAGCCCTTGAGTACTTTCTTATGTGCTTAGTGCTTGCTTTACAAGTGTCTGCAAATTGTTTTGGTCTATTACATTCTTAAAAAATATTAAGAACCCCAGTTAGCTTTCATTTACGTGGGATAAACCTAAAATATTTACTCTGTGAGAAATTAAAAAACTAAAAAAAATCCACAAGTATTTATTAATTAATTTAAAATACAAATAATAAACCCATTAGACTTTATAAAAATTTTTTAAATAAAAATGAAATGTATTTTCCAAAGGGGGGGAAAAATGGTGGTAAGAGTGGCATTGACTTATATTTGCAACTCTTTGGCTTAATTTTGCAAATGTCTGGCTTAATAAAAGACATCTGGTTTCTCATCTTTGCTTCTGCATTCATTCTGTCTCAATATGTTGTTTTAGTTGAAGTATAAGAAGAAAATCTGGCTTCACACAGATTTATTTTTAGTTGGAAAAGTGAGGAGAATGTTAATAGCCATTTCAGATCATTGTGGCCTTTTTTTTTCCAATGTGGAATCTAAGACCCTATCAACATGTACTCTATTTTACTAAAATTCCTATTGTCTTTCCTGCACTTTGAAATGGCCTTGCCTAGGTGTTTTTAAATTTTAATTTTATTATTTTTTACTATAAGTCATTGGTCATTTGGAAAATACTGGTACACTGGGTAATGTAAATTTTCCAAATGGTAACATATTTCATCATATAGTATCATATTTGTTAGCAGCACTGCCTATCTCATCTTAAAAGTCTATAAGAATTGGAAAACTGACAAGTTCACAGGGGCAGAGCGTAAGTGTTCCAAATTTGTAATTTTTGTTGTCTCATATTTTTTTCCCTAGGAAACAAATACTGTTAAATTTTAAAAGTGATCAGCTCATGTCCATTTTCAAGAAAATCTTTGCCAAATGTCCCAAGTTGAATAACCACCATTTGCCTGTCAGTTGTTCTTGCAAAGAAAAATGTTGGCCAGGTGTGGTGGCTCATGCCTTTAATCCCAGCACTTTGGATGGCCGAGGTGGGAGTATAGCTTGAGGTCAGGAGTTAGAGATCAGCCTGGGTAATATAGAGAGACCATTCCGGAAAAAAAAATTAGCCTGGCATGGTGGCAAGTGTCTGCCTGTAGTCCCAGTTACTAGGGAGGCAGGTGCAAGGATCGATTGCATCCAGGAGTTCCAAGCTACAATAAGCTATGATCACACCACTGCACTCTAGCCTGAGTAACAAAGCATGACCTTGTCTCAAAAACAAATAAGTAAATGAATAACTAAATAAATAAAATAAAATAAAATTCAAGTAAAAATGAGGACACATGATAAAAGTGGCTAGTTCAGCTCTCCACCCAAACAGTTGTACGAGTGCTTTAAACTTAAGACACCCATATGTTTTGCTATAGGACAGAAGTGCCTCATGAGACTTCTTACTTCATTTCATGAATATTAAAAAGATGTGCACTTAAGGATAGATACAACAAAATTAATATATTTTCTACTGCTTCATCAAGTACATTCTTAGCTAAATCTGGCATTTTGAAAATATTGTAAGTGTATGGTGGTGAAGAACGCATGGATTATTAGGCCAGTCTGGTGCCACTGACTTGAAGGTACAGTTCCCACCTATCTTCCCCCTCAATGCTTTTGCACCATTCGTGCAAATATCAGCCTTTTCAAAAAATTGTATCATTACTTAATTTCTTCTCTGAAACTTTCTTTAGCCCTTTTCTTCTCTGAAACTTTCTTTAGCACAGACTCAAATACACCCCCTCCCACAATGTTTAACAAATCAAAACTTTAAAATGAGAAATCTTAGCCTGCAAATGATAATATAGCCAGAAGTACTATTTTTCTTCAGAAAATATTGTCACTGTCTATTTGGACAACAAGTGACCTCAAAGCTATTCATAAAACCTTATACTCACTTCTATCTTACCTCTAAATCACTCCTAACAGCAATTTCTTTTTTTTCTAAAAACCTTAAATTTTATTTATATCCTGTTTTCTTACTTTCTATAGCAAATCTTGCCTAATAGCTTTATGAAGAACGAGGTCATCCTAATTAAAATCTTTCAATCTTCTTTCTTTATTCTCACATCTAAAGTTGTCCATCTTTTTATTCAAAAGTTTTTTGTGTTTTTTTTGTCCAGCATTAATACCTTACTGGTGTTCTTGATTCTATCTTCTCTCCCATTATTCTTCCTTCTAGAGTCTCTTTGACTCAGCTACTTCTCCACTTCAAAATTGTTTATATCTTCCATGTTGTAAAATCTTTCAGCTTTTAAATCTGCATGTTCTTTAAGACACTCATCTCTTTTCCTTTCATTTATCCCCAAACTTTCAGGAAAAAGAAGTAGATACTAATTTTTCTTGCTTCTTCTAAACTGCTTTATTTTTAATTCCTGTTGTAATATGACACATATCTATCAATTTACCAGAACTGTTTGTTTCCTCAAAGAAAAATCACTATAGATTAATTACCAAATTCAATAGTCATCACATAAAATTGTATACAGCATTTTACATTGTTATTTTCTACTTGAAATCTTCTTCTCCCCTGGCTACCATAGTTACTTTAGTCTTTTGCTTCCCCTACAATATTCTTATTTCTTATTCTCCCCTCTTCTTACCTCCTAAAGAATCTTTATTCTCCTTTTAATTCTTTACATTCTGTTGCTAATCCCATTTACTCTAAAAACCTTTACTGCCGCCTGTGCATTGATGACACTTGCATCTATAATTTTGGAGTGTAATATTTTCCTGAAGCATCACAAGAGAATTTTTACTGTCTATTGAATATCCCACCATGGATATCTTTAAAATCTGAAATTCAGTATGTTCAAAATGGAAGCTCTTGCTCTCTGCATCTCCACCCTTCTTCCCCAAACCATTTTTTCCATTATTTTGTTTATAGTACCACTGTTTCCCCAGGCATCTATGACAGAAATCTCAGAATTGTCCTTAATTATTCTCTTTCATCAATTCTTCACATCCAATCATTTCTCAAACCTCATTATTTGATTCTACTCATTCAGTAGCTCTTAAATATTCTCATTTAAATTCTTCTGGCCACTACTTTCATCCTTTCTTTCTTTTTCTTTCTTTTCTCTTTTTAGGAAAGGTTCTTGCTCTGCCACCCAGGCTAAAGAGCAGTGGTGTAATCAGAGCTCACTACAGCTTTGAACTCCTGGGTTCAAGGGATCCTCCTGCCTCAGCTTCTAGAGTAGTTGGAACTACATCATCTCTTTGACTATAAGCTAACTACTCACACTTATCTAAACTATTTTTCTTCAATTTATCTTTGACATTATTGCTAAAATAACTTTGTAAGTCATACATGGTACCAAAAACTCTTCAGCGGCTCATAGGAACACAAAAACAGTTCAAATTTTTGCATGCCCATTAAGAGTTTAAAGTCAACCCATTTTAGTAGGCTCCATTCTCACAATATCTCTTCTATGCATACTAAGGTCCAGTTATAGCAGCACAAGGAATATCCTTGGTATTCTCCTGCTGTTTTTCTTAACCTAGAATCTCCTTCTCTCTAATCAATATGATAACAATCCTTCTTATCTTTCAATTCCACCATATAAGTCACACCTCCTTCCCATCTCTAGGTAGAATGAATAATTTCATAACAGTATTTATTTAATTCTGTACTATGTGAGAATTAATCATTTTCATGTTGATCTTCCCTCTTTATTTTCCTTGAGATCTGGGTGTTTGATTTTTGAATAGCTTACAATGTTTGACACAGAATATTATATATTCTCTTATTCACAAATAGTATTGTATAGATTTTTCTTAGTCATCTTATTCAAGATCTTCATTGGCTTCATAACTTTGTCAAGGTCATACAGTTGCCCCTATAAAAATGAGGCTAAGAAAGCACATTTCCATATTCTTACCCAGTTCATTTTCCTGTCTAATAAAATACTTTTTATAAATTTAAAAAGATAAATTTTCTTTAGCACACTTTCTCTTCTTTACATTTGCAATTTAACAAAGAATTTTAAAAATAAAGCAGTTTAGAAGAAGCAAGAAAAATTAGTATCTACTTCTTTTTCCTGAAAGTTTGGGGATAAATGAAAGGAAAAGAGATGAGTGTCTTAAAGAACATGCAGATTTA
>CAUYQG010155474.1:0-28239 GCA_963574415.1 Tarsius wallacei
GTAATCCCGCACCTTGGGAGGCTGAGGTGAGTGGATTGCCTGAGCCCGCGCGTTCGAGATCTGCCTGGGCAACTTGGCGAGACCTCATCTCTACAATAAATCAAAAAATTAGCCGGGCGTGGTAGCGCATGCCTGTAGTTCCAGCTACTTGGAAGACTGAGGCGGAAGGATCGCCGGAGCCCAGCAGGTCGAGGCCGCGGTGGCCGGGAGCGGCCGCTGCACTCCAGTCTGGGCAACAAAGTGAGACTCCAACTCAAAAAAAAAAAAAAAGATAAAAATACAATTGATTTTTGCGTGGTGACCTTGTATTCTGCAACTCTGCTAACTCACTTGTTAGTTCTAGGAGCTTTTTCATACATTCCCATGGGATTATCTACATAGATAACCATGCCATCTGCAAATAGAGACAGTTTTATTTCTTTCTTTCTGCTCTGCATGTCTTCTTTTTTTCCCCCACTGGCTAGCACTTTCAATGATATTAAATATGAATGGTGAGAGCAGATTACCTGTCCCTCATCAAGCATTTATTTTTTCCCCCTCAAAATATGGTTTTAGGTGTAGATTTTTTGTAGATGCCCTTTTTCAGGTTAAGGAAGTTCCCTTCTCTTCCAAGTTTGCTGACAGCATTTATTATGAAAAAGTGTTGAATTCTGTCAAACGTTTTTTCTGCATCAATTGATATAATCATGTGTTTTTCTTTCCTTTAAGCTGGTAATGTGGTATACATCTGTTTACTTTTGGAAACTGTACCTTTTGTTCCTGGTTTGTTGGTAGTATTCTTTCTACATATTGCTGGATTTTATTTCCTAGTACAATATTTTGTTGAGGATTTTTGTGTCTGTGTTCATGAGGAATATCGGTCTGCATGTAGTATCCTTTTCTTGAACTGTCTTTATCTAGTTTTGTAAAACAGATGTGTGCTTAACACCCTGTTTTGAGCCTTGGATGATAATTTCACAATTTTTAATCATCATAAAAACTTAAGAGTAGTTATAACTTTGCTTTTCTGCTAGAATTTGATTCTAAGTTCTTGATCAGGAAGACAACTCCTGTAGATAACAATCTTCTTAAGGGAAAATGGGACTGTTTTACAAGGAGCCACAAGATAGTAGATCCGAGACTCTGAAGTAGTGAAAGTCACTACTTCACCTATCATCATATGCATGCATATCTTCAAGAATAGATGAGAGCCAGGAGTACAAAAGAATCTTCAATAGTAAACAAAACACAGAGCTCTTCGTAGTTTGACAAGGGTGATTTTGTGTTTGCCTAGTCATTTGATCAGCTTCTGAGAATCAGGCAAGTCCTACTCAACTAAACTCCTTTGAACCAACCTCTCCAACACAGTGGAGGGGATCTGGGACTGATAAGCTCAGTGCTGTGTCTACAGTCAGTCGTTTATCAAGGCTGCAGCTTTGTAAATGTGGCTATTTTAATGTTATGCATGGTTTCTATATTTTATTTTCCCACTGGATTTAAGTAAAAAATCCAGTTTTTTACTTCTCCACCCCAGCACATCCTCCGGAAAACAGTAACCAGCCAGGGACTGTGTTGACTGGCTTGAGATGAAAAGCTAACAGTTTCCATCAAATAAGTGATATATCATTACCCAACTATGAAATGCAAATACTCAAATTTGTCTTTGAGTTACCTTAAAAAAACCCAAAAACCCACCTAGCAGGATGCAGTGGCTCACACCTGTAATCCCAGCACTTTGGGAGGTAGAGGCAAGAGGATTGCCTGGGTCGAGGGGTTCGAGACCAGCCTGGGTAACTTGGCAAGACTGCATCTCTACAATAAATTAAAAATGAGCTGAGCATGGTGGCACACGCCTGTGGTTCCAGCTACCTGAAAGGCTGAGGTGGAAGGATCGCCTAAGTCCAGCAGGTCAAAGTTGCTGTGGCCATGAGCATGCCACTACAATCCAGACTGGGCGACAGAGTGAGACTCCAACTCAAAAACAACAACAACAACAACAACAACCACCTATCAAACATTAACCTCTTAATTCTTACAATTCCAAAAATGCTCAAATAGTCATTACCACCCACATTCTACTACTAAGGAAGCCGGATTTGATGGAGTTAAGAGATGTCAAGATCAGCAGAGCTAAAATTTTAATTTAAATATTTCCTATTACCCATCTTTTGTTATAAAAAGTGCTAGACAAACGCGTTGTCAGAAGGCCAACTGGGCATGGGAAGAGCTAAAGAAAGGGATCTAAAGCAACGAGAGCTCCCTCAGTGGTCTTTTGGAAACTGAAATGGCTTTGAGAAGGCCTAACCCCTTTTCAGAGAAATGTGGAGTCCAACACAGCACACCTAGGAAGCACACTTCTCACTGAAAATTCAAAACCCTTGTAAGTCTACTTCTTCAGCACTGAAAAGACTCACCCATAAGGACACAAGACTGTTACAGAAATATTAAATCGACGTGTTCAGAGGCAGTAAAGAGCAACTCTGAAACCAGACTGCCTGGGTTCAAATCCCAGCTCCACAATTCACAACCCTCTGCGCCTCAATTGCCTCATCCAAAAATAGTGACGACAACAGTAGAGTAAGTATTCACTAAATGATGCCTACTGTTATTATTCAAAAAATCTTGTCCAATCCAGGGCCTGTTCCTATATCATGGTATATATGATAGTATGCCCACCACCACTCTCATCCCAAGGGCAAAACTCTTCTTTCAATCAAGTTAATTTTTTAAAAAATTAACAATAAGCAAAAGCAAAAGGCCCACATTAACGATTTCATTAAATGGTGTCTGGGAGCTAAAAACCAATAAGCTCTCACAAAATTTACATTCATAAGGAGGAAGAAGGTAATTTAAATCAGTTGTTAAAACCAACTCTTTTCCCATAAAAAGTACACATTTATTGTCTGATATAACCACAAGAGACAATATCTCCCCAATTAAAAGATAGTTATGAGTTTCATTTGGAAAAGATCTGAAGGGCCGGGCATGATGGCTCACACCTATAATCCCAGCACTTTGGGAGGCTGAGGTGAGAGGACTGCCTGAGCCCACAGCTTCCACACCAGCCTGGGCAACTTCGTGAGACTTCATCTCTACAACAAATCAAGACAAATTAGCCAGGCATGATGGCACGTGTCTGTAGTTCCAGCTACTTAGAAGGCTGAAGTGAAAGGATCACCTGAGCCCAGCAGGTCGAGGCTGCGGTGCCTGTAAGTGTGCCACTGCCCTCCAGCCTGGGCAACAGAGTGAGATTCTAACTTAAAAAAAAAAAAAAAGAAAGAAAGAAAAGATATAATCTATGCAACTGCACTGATTAATTTTCATAATATTTCAGATTAGCTTTACTATCAAATAGCATTCCATTTAAAATATCAATTTAACTTAAATCATAAGTAAACTATCTTTAATTCAAATAAATAATTATGATTTTTTGGTAATTTTGTCACGTTTCTCCAGAGACAGGAAATATTAAATATCAATTAGCAACAATAATAGCTAACATTTATTACACATTAATTAGATGCCTAATAAGGTGGGTGCTAATTTTTACGTATTACTTCAATCTCTTAATCCTTTAACGGAGGTATAGGCTCATTTTACTGAAAAATGTCTGCCTTAAGGATGACTATTGAGAACTGATTGCTAGTACCTGTGCAAGGTTTTTTAACACTAAAATGAGATAGAAAGGTAAGTCTCAAACTTTAATGTGCATGCGGATCACCGGGGCAATCTTGTTAAAATGCAAATAATACAGAAGGTCTGGGGAGAGGCCACTGATTCCACATTTCCTTCTTTGTGGAGACCTGTCCAGGCTGATCTACAAGTCCTGGCCTCAAGCAATCCTCCCTCCTTGGCCTCCCAAAATGCTGGAATTACAGACATAAGCCACCATACCTGGACTAGATTCTGCATTTCTAATACTAAGCTCTCAGGTGATGGCAATGCTTCTGGCCTATAAACCAAACCTAGCAAGGAAATACAGGTTGCATTAGGCCACATACCACCAAAAATGTCTAAAAAACCTAAAATTTTTAAAAGTCAAATTTTTCTCAAAAACCACAGAACTAAAGCCTACTCATATTTCTTGATGGGATTCTGAGTTTTGTAACATCTTAGAACTATCTTTGTAATGACTTGTTTGTTTTTTCCAGTTTAAATTTAGAGTCCAATTTCTTGGGGTTTTGTGAGGGTTCTTTCCCCTAAAAATATGGATTTTTATCAAGGCTGAGAAGCCAAGTACACAGAGACTGTTTCAAGTTGCTATTCTCTTCAAGCGGGTCCCTTTGCTTCACTCACTCACACATAATCTCTCACTGTTTAAATTCTAGAGATTAAACAAATGGCAGAATTAGGCAATATTTTAGGGGTTGCACCCAAAAGTTATTCCAGATGAAAAGTAAAGCTCTACAACTAAACGGTGTCTTACCAAAAGATAATGATAAATACCACTGGCTTCCATCCCTGGCCTTAAGTGACAAAATCCCAGCAATGAAGTAATAACTAACACTCTGTACAAACTACTGGACTTCAATTCTTTTACTAGATCCTTTGAGTGGCAAGTTCTACTTTTAAAAGCTCACAGAGTACACAAAACAAAATACTTGACCAGGCCCAACTCTTTTCTTATTCAGTTCTAATTATCTGTACTGTACTCAAACACCGGCTAGCTGCCTCTTTTAAAAGGCAATTGCTCACCTCCCCTCACCTCTCCTACATTTTGTTTGCTAACAGCGATGTCTAACTATGAAATCAATATATTCTTGAGAACCTTCCAGTCTACTGGATAAGGTCAGTTTAAAATTCTACAGACAGATTACTTGATCCATTTGTCTTTCCTTAAAGACCTTCAAAAACACTTTCCGACAATCAGCAGAACAAACCCTGCATCCAGGAGAGAAAACAGTCTATGATTCTGCAATCTACAAACACAAGGACCTTTACTTAAAGGATGTCGACAAATTATATTATTCCCAAGGAACGTTTATGCACTCAAGTAAGAATAAGGCCAATGCTTCAAGAAACAAAACGCACATACGTTGCAGCTTCAAGCAAATGGCTTGAAGAAATAGGCTTCTGGAGAAGCGAAGTCTACAAAGTTTTGAGGCCGGGCCTCTGAGGAAGGCCTACCTGTGACACTGTGACAGGGAATGTGGGGAGCACACAGGTTTGTCTGAACTGGAGTATGCCCTGTCTACAACAGAGCTAAGAAACTGCCCGGAGATGCCCGTTTCAAAACCACAAAACGGAAACAGAGTTGACAGGCCCCGGCCCTGAACACCCTGTAAGCTAAAAACTAAGGACCCTGAGAAATGAACTCTACTATAGACAAGCCCAACAGAAAGTTCTCTGTTTCTGTTACCTCCAAAACTGGCTGCCCTCCCAGAGTGATTTAACTCTGGGTACCAATGGGGCAATGCCAGCCACCGTGCTGGAGCTGTAGATTCCGGGATGCCGATTCTGCCTTCTGGGTTAATTAAAAGGACTCAAACTTCTGCAGTGCAAACTGGAGACTTTGTGGGCAGATCAGGGCTCTCCCACTGCATCTGGGTGACATACTTCCATTCAACAAACATTTATTGAGTGTCTACCAAATGCCCGGCACCCTGCTAGGCGCCAGGGAGGAAGCAAACCACAGACTCCAGTCTCTGGAGGCAGAAACAGACAAGGACCGTCTGGAGATTGTCGGGCCCCGAAAACCAGCCACAAGTTGCTAAGACCATTCTACCCAGGAGACAGCATGACTCCCAGAGCCGGGCTCCGCGCCACCTAACCCAGTAAAGAAACAGATTCCCGAGGGCAACAGCGGGAGCGCACAGGTAGGCCCGAGGGCAGGTGTTCAGGTAGAAGGTGCACACCTGAGGCTGCCAGGCTGGAGAACGCTGGCTCCAGCCGAGAGAGGCCCGGGAACCCCGCGAGGGAGAAGGAGAGCGAGGAGCGGGGGTCTGGCCCCAGGAAGCTGGTCCCCCGCGAAGGCCGGCCGGGCCTGAGCCCCCGCGGCGGGGGCGGGGAGAGAAGGCGCGCCGCTAGGCCGCCCTCCCGGCACCTGGGGCCCCGCCCGGCACCTACCACTTGGGCGACCTTGAGGCGGCCGAGCGCGCCGCGCAGGTAGTCGGGGTCGCAGCGCAAGCCGGCCAGCCCGCGGCGCTGGCTCACCGGCTCGGTGGTGGGCTGGTACGGGCTGCTGGCGCCCGAGATCATGGAGGTGCTCGAGGCCTCGCCCTCGAAGCCGTCCAGCTCCTCGCCGCTCCGCATGCTGCTGCCCGGCCCGGGCCGCCTTCCGCAGCCGGCCCCCGGCGCCAGGAGCGGGCGGGCTCAGCGGAGCCGCCGCATCGCCGCCGCCGCCTGACCGACCGCCGGGCCCGCGCCGCCGCCGCCGCCTCCGCCTCCGCGCCTGCCGCCCGGCTGCGGCCGCGGCTCGGTCCGCTCAGGCTCGGCTCCCGCCGCCTCGGCAGCGGAAAAGGAGGGAGGCGGGAGCGGGCGCCGCGGGAAGGAGGCGGGAGCCGGCGCGCCGGGCCGGGAGTGGGCGGGGCGAGGGTCTGCCAGCCGGCCGCTCGGCGGCGCTCCGCGGCTCCAGCGAGGTGGAGGTGGCGGGGCCGCGCCGCGGGCCTCGGGAGAGGGCGGGGCGCCGTCTCTTCCGGCCCCGCCCCCGGCCCCGCCCTCACCTGCACCGCGCGCGGGGGCCGGGACCGCTGGTGGGCGCTGCTGATTCCGGCACGCGCTGTAGGGGATGTCCAGCAAAGGGGGTCGTGGGCACCGGGAGGAATGGGGCTGAGAGAAGGGTCGAGGGGGACCTAGGGGACATGGAGTTGCTTACCCAGGCGCTGCTTCATTTTTTCCTTTGGAGAAAGTAGGGTCCTCTTTCTCCAGGTAGACTTGGGGGACTTCCCGGTGAAGACCAAGATGGGCTGCGCCACGCCAGTGCCAGGAACAGTGCATGGTCCAGGGTGGGCCTGACCCCGACTGTTTGGCTGACAAGAGGTGAGTGAGTATATGGGGTCCCACGCTTGGCGCCTGCAACAAAGCAGTTCTGAGGCGCTTTGGAGACGGGGCAGGGGTGAAGAGTTGGGATTAGTGCCGAGTTGGCAACATGGACATAGCCCCACTGTGAGTTCTGGACCCACCAGCCTGACCAGGAGGGGCGCTAGCACACAGTAGGCCCTCGGTGTTTCACCTCTTAGCTGAAAAGGTTTTGCTATCTCTGTATAGGCATTAAGTCAGGTTAAACACAGATCTTGCCCTGAAGGGCATTAATTAAAGACCAATTTGCAATTCAAGTGTGAAGGCTAATTTTAAGCTCAGTAAAAACTGACTTTCTAAGAATTATAGCTTTGTTATTGAACCTTTCTGCACCACAAATATAGAGAGCTTCCCGAGCTCCAGGAACTGAACGAGACACTTGAAGGTGTTATTACTTTTGCTATTTTACAGGAGAGGGACAAAGGCTCCAGAGTGGAAGTGCCTTGTCCAAGGTCACACGATTGATTGGCAAACAAAGCCCAGATTCTATCTTTTTTCAAAGATTGGAAGGATGGTGACTCTAATTAATACATTCATCCCTATGTATCCCCAGAGATTAGTTCCAAAATCTGAGGATGCTCAAGTCCCTTTTTTAAAGTGGTGAAGCATTTGCATATAACCTATGCACTGATTTTTTGAGTCAGGGTCTCACTCTGTCCCGCAGGCTGGAGTGCAGTGACATGATCACAATGATTATAGCTCATGACAGCCTTGACCTTAGCACCCCAAATAACACACTACCATGCCCTTCCTGTTAACTTTAAATCATTATAAATTACTTATAATACCCAATACAATGTAAATGCTATACAAATAATTGTTCTCCTGGGCGTTTTGTTTTGTTTTGTTTTTAGTCAGGGTCTCACTGTATTGCCCGGGTTGGAGTGCAATGGCACAGCCTCAACCTGCTGGACTCAGGCAATCTTTCCCCCTCAGCCTTCCAAGTAGCCAGAACTACAGGCATGCACCACCCCGCCTGGTTATTATTATTATTATTTTTTTTTTTTTTTTTTTTTGAGTTGGAGTCTCACTCTGTCACCCAGACGGGAGTACAGTGGCCGCTTCCGGCCACTGCAGCCTTGACCTGCTGGGCTCCGGCGATCCTTCTGCCTCAGCCTTCCAAGTAGCTGGAACTACAGGTGTGCGCTACCACACCTGGCTAATTTTTTGATTTATTGTAGAGATGAGGTCTTGCTTGCCCAGGCGGGTCTCGAACCCGAGGGCTCAGGCAATCCACTCACCTCAGCCTCCCAAAGGCACGGGATTACAGGCTGAGCCACCGAGCTTGGCATATTATTATTTTTTAATTGTAAAGATGAGGTCTTGTTAAGTTGCCCAGGTTGGTCTCAAATCCTGGGCTCAGACAATCCTCTCGCCTCTGCCTCTCAAAGTGCTGGAATTACAGGCGTGAGCCACAGCGCTTGGCCGAATTGTTGTACTGTATTGCTTTTTTTTTCTTTCTGAATATTTTCAGTCAGTAGTGGGATGAGTTTGCAGATACAGAGTCTGCAGAAATGGAGGACGGACTCTGTTCAGCCAGCAGGTATTTATTGGGCACCTACTGTATGAAGCAGTAAGCTAGAACTGGGGATAGATGATCAATTAAACGTGACGGCTGAATGGTTGGATGTAGGCTCTGGCCTCTGCTGTCTCTCAAAATTCCAATGAAATGACAGCTACAGGAACTTCACAGGGCATTTAAGCCACTGGGACAAAGAATGGGAAAGGAGACAATTGCAACAACATGTTGGAAACTTGGTTGGTTCCATGTTTTTTGCTATTGTGAATAGAGCTGCAGCAACAACAAAAAAATGTTGGAAGCCAAGAAACAAGTGGGCAAGTGGTAACTGACTTGGCAGATTCAAGAAGGCTTAACCCTAAATTGACCGTGGCTGAAATACAACCCAGGTTATATCACGAAACAAAAGGCCAAGGAATGGACAGCACCAGTTAAATGTAGACATGGAGGGTAAAGGCAGAAATAAAAAACAAGATTAACCAAAGGTCTTTTAAAGAAGCAATTGCAGGCCAGGTGCTAGTGGCTCACACCTGTAATCCCAGCAATTTGGGAAGCAGAGGCAGGAAGATTGCTTGAGGCCAGGAGTTTGAGTCCATCCCGGGCCACATAACAAGACCCAGTCTCCACAAGAAAAAAAGAGAAGCAACAGCAACTGCATCCCTGGATCCTTTCCCATGCCCATTCCCCCAAGATTGGAGTTTTATTCTCTGAAGAAGTTAAAATAGAGGGTCTCTTAGCTAGGAATCATTAGTCACAGTTCAGGGCAGGGGGTACTGTACTGAAAGCAGGGATGGGTTAAATGAATGATGAAAGCCCCAGACTTCCTTCCCTAGATTGTGGTAGTCAAGACCTCACATTCTCTCTGGAAAATATTAGTAGCCCAAGAGGAAAGACCTAAAGATACTGACAATGGAAGTTCCTTAAATTAGAGCCTAGCCAGATCACCTGACAATGAATCCCACCATTGAGAAATCTCTCCTACAGGCGGCACAGAGGTTCCAATGAACTTTATAGGACCCTACTTTAAAATATAAATGACAGCTAAGAATCACCAGACATTTGCGGAAAGCCTATAATATAACAGGCAGAGGTCAAAACAGAGTAGAAAAAGCAACTGAGAGGAAATAAGCAAGAAAAAGATATATATCATTAAATGTTTACAATATATATACACACACACATACACATACACATATATACCAGTTTATATATGTATATATATCATTAGGATTCTCATATAAACTGAGAAGATATTGTAACCTCAAAAAGTTTAAAATAAGATGCCACCAAAAGGGAATATTCAGAGAAAAAACAAACTCTTAGACAAGCACATGAAAAGATGCTCAATGTCATTAGTCATTAGGGGAATGCAAATCAAAATCATTTCACACCTACTAGGAAAACTATAATAAGAAAAACAGAAAATAACAAGTGTTGGTGAGGATGTGGAAGAATTGGAACCCTTAAACATTGCTGGTAGGAATGTAAAATGGTACAGCTGCTGTGTTAAACAGTTTGGCAGTTCTTCAGTTACACAGAATTACCATATGATTCAGCAATTCCACTTGTAGGTGTATACCCAAAAGAACTGATAACAGAAGTGTAAATAAAAACTTATACACAACCCTAGGCTCACTGGCATGTCCTGTAGTCCTAGCTACTCAGGAGGCTGAGGCAGGAGGATAACCTGATCCCAAGAGTTAGAGGCTGTAGTTCCCTATGATCCTGCCTGTGCATAGCCATTGCACTCCAGCCTGGGCAACACAGCAAGACCCCATCTAAAAATAATAATAATACAAAATAAAAACAGGCCAGGCATGGTAGCCCACACCTACAATCCCAGCACTTTGGGAGGCGAGGTGGGTAGATTGCTCGAGCCCAGGATTTCAAGACTAGTCTAGGCCACACAGCAAAACCCTGTCTCCAAAAAATCAGCTGGGTGTGGTGGCTTGCACCTGTAGTCCCAGCTGCTCAGGATGCTGAGGTGGAAAGATCATCTGTGCCTAGGAGGTCAAAGCTGCCGTGAGCTGTGATTGTCATGATCATGCTACTTATTCCCGCCTGGGCGGCAGAGTGAGACCCTTAGAAAAAAACAAAACAAAACAAACAAAACACATTGTACACAAATGTTCATAGTAGCACTGTCTACAACTGCCAAAGAGTGGACACAACCCAAATGTCCATTAACTGATGAATGCATAATAAACAAAACTATTCCATGCAATGGAATATTATTTAGCCCATAAAAAGGAGTGAAGTACTACTACATGGATGAACCTTGAAAACATTAGGCTAAGTGAAATAATAATATATATTATATTATTCCATGTGTGTGGACTATCTAGAATAGGCAAATTCATAGAAAAAGCAAATTAGTGTTCGCTGGGGAGGGGCATTGAGGAGTAACTAACTTAATAGGTATGAGGTTTCTGTTCAGGTGATAAAAAAAGTTCTGGAACTAGATAGTGGTGATGGCTGTCAAAATTGTGAATGTACTTAATGTCATTGAACTGTACACTTCAAAATGGTTAAAATACTAAATTTTATGTATATTTTACTATTGTATATATTACATATGTACCTTTGGATATTAAATAATTTGAAAAAATTAAAAATTCAATAGAAGAGTTAAAGAAAATCTCATAGGAAATAGAGTCAAAGGACAAAGAGATAGAAAATAAGAAAAAGTCAGAAAATTAGACCAAAAGTCAAGAGAATAATAACTACTTCCATAAAGTTAGAACCCAAAACAGAGGAAAGAAAACATAAAATGATTCAATAACATTTTCCAGAATTAAAAGACTTGAGGTTTTTTGAGGAGTTTGTTTTGTTGTGTGTTGACAGAATCTCACTCTGTCGCCCAGGCTCTAGTACGTGGCGCTATCATGGGTCACTGCAGCCTGGAACTCGTGGACTCAAGCAAAACATGAGTTTTTATTTTATTATATTATATTTTATTTTATTTATTTAAACAATCCACCAGTGCCCAACACAGTGAATAAAAATGAACCCAAGCCCATCAGACCACTGGGACAAAGAGAACAAAGGAGGTTTCATTATAAAGGATCAGAAATCAGAAAGCAGCTTTAGAAGTTACAAGAAAGTGAAACAAACCTTTCCACATCCTAAAGGAATATGATCCCCACCTAGAAGGCTGGCTCCAACTGAGCACAAATACTCTTTTGGACATGTAAAGACGGCCCCTACCTATTACTCAGGAAGCTGTCAAAGGAGACACCACCAAAATAAGGATTTAAAACAAGGAGCAAAGGCCATGGGCTCTTGGAAAGGCTAGGTGAAGCTTAAGAGAGAAGTAATAGGGTCTCTAGGATGAAGGGAGCAGAGGACCCTGTGCAACAGGGCTAGGGATTAATCAGCCCTGAATGGTGTAGCCAGAGCCTTTGAGAGAGACTTCTTCAAGACAGAATTTAGAATGTGCTTCAGGCCCAGGCACAGTGGCTCAAGCCTAAATTCCGGCACTTTAGGAAGCCAAGGCAGGAAGGAGGCTCTGTTGAGCACAGGTGTTCAAGACCAGCCTGGGCAACATGGCAAGACTCTGTCTCTATAAAAAGTTATTTTTAATTAGCTGGGCATGGTGACACGCACCTGTAGTCCCAACTATTCAGGAGGCTGAGGCAGAAGGATCTCTTTATTTTATTTCATTTCATTTTATTTATTTTATTTTATTATTTTTTTGAGTCAGAGTCTCACTCTGCCCCCCACGCTGGAGTACAGTGGCATGCTCACGGCCACTGCAGCCTTGACCTGCTGGGCTCAGGTGATCCTTCCACCTCAGCCTTCCAAGTAGCTGGAATTACAGGCATGCACCATCACATCCAGCTAATTTTTTTATTTATTGTAAAGATGAGGTCTCGCCAAGTTGCTCAGGCTGGTCTCAAATCCCTGGGCTCAGGTAGTCCTCTTGCCTCCGCCTCCAAAAATGCTGGGATCTCAGGCATAAGCCACTGTGCCCAGCCAGGATTTCTTGACCCTAGGAGTCTGAGGCTGCAGTGAGCTACAACTGTGCCACTGCATTCCAGCCTGAGTGACAGAGCAAGATCCTGTCTCTAGAAAAATAAATAAAAAGTAATTTGAGTACATAGAAAAAAGATACATAGTTTTAAGATAAATTAGTAATAAATGCATAGAAAATTAAGCAAATATTCACATTTATTAATTGCAGGGAAAATAAAATGATGGATAGGGAAGGGGAAGTATGGTAAATCACATGGTGCAGCTGTGGATAGTATTTGCATAATGATAATGTAAACAATGAATGATGATCTAACCAAAAGTGCACAACTATTTTAGGAGAAGAGGTTGGGGGACAGGAGGTGTTTATGTGTGATAGGCAGAAGGGGAGGATGGGCAAGAGACATAAACACTCATCATCCACTGTGGGAAATCAGTGGATCTTTAAAACTGAAAAATCAAGAGACAGCAGTATATGCATGTTAATGGGAAATATAAATACAAAAATAATCAGTTAAAAGAGTTAAAAAAAATACTACCTCTGGGGAACAGGAAATGTGATGAGGGCTAATGAGCCTTGCAGAACTATTCGATTGTTTACATGCACATATAACTTTGATAAAAATAAAAGCTAAATTAAAATTTTAAAATACTATGTTCAAGCCAGCAGATAGAGTGGCTACATTCAAAGGCAAACTGGAATTATGGGAGCAATGAGTGAATATTGGGATTTTTGACATGTTTCAAACATTAGCAGAGATTTTAAAAGAGACTGAGCCAACTGGTGCATGATCACTTATCTCAGCTTTCCAACCACAAAAGATCCACCCCCCCCCCCCAACTGGGAAGGAATGTATCCACAACCCATTTGTGAATAAGCCAGGTGAATCAACTTTGTGCATGCTAGAAGAGGATCAACTTCTTGAGATCGCTAATGATGGTGGCCTTAAAAGTATGTTTGAGACAACTTCAAATCTCCATACTTTCTGGATTAAAGTCAAGGTGGAACATCCTGAGACTGCCACGAAAACACTGAAAAGTCTGCTTCTATTTCCAACAACCTATCTTGGTGAAGCAGGGTTTTCTGCAGTGAACACAATAGAAATGAGATTACAGGCTGGGCACGGTGGCTCAGCCTGTAATCCTAGCACTTTGGGAGGCCAAGGTGAATAAATTGCTTGAGCCCGTGGGTTCGAGACCAGCTCAGGTAACTTGGCGAGACCTCGTCTCTACAATAAATGAAAAATTAGCCTGGCATGGTAGTGCACACCTGTAGTTCCAGCTTCTTGGAAGGCTGAAGCGGAAGGATCGTCAGAGCCCAGCAGGTCGACGCTGGGGTGACCGTGAGTGTGCCACTGCACTCCAGCCTGAGTGAGAGTGAGACTCCAACTCAAAAAAAAAAAAATGAGATTACAGAATAGACTGGACATAAGCAACACACTTCAGGTGTCACTGTCTCCCATCACTCCAGATGGGACCGTCAAGTTGTACAAAAACAAGCTCAGGTTATGTATTATATATTACAATATAATAACAATAGAAATAAAGTGCTCAGCCGGGCTCGGTGGCTCAGCCTGTAATCCCGCGCCTTTGGGAGGCTGAGGTGAGTGGATAGCCTGAGCCTGTGGGTTCGAGACCCGCCTGGGCAACTTGGCGAGACCTCATCTCTACAATAAATCAAAATGAGCCGGGCATGGTAGCGCGTGCCTGTAGTTCCAGTTACTTGGAAGGCTGAGGCGGAAGGATCGCTGGAGCCCAGCAGGTCGAGGCTGCAGTGGCCGGGAGCGGCCACTGCACTCCAGTCTGGGTGACAGAGTGAGACTCCAACTCAAAAAAAAATAGAAATAAAGTGCTCAATACATGTAAAAAAAATAATAAAATAAATTGGGGTTTTTTTTTTGAGTCAGAGTCTCACTCTGTCACCCAGGTTAGAGTGCAGTCACATGCTGCTCACGGCCACCACAGCTTCAACCTGCGGGGCTCAGGCGATCCTTCCTCCTCAGCCTTCCAAGCAGCTGGAACTACGGGCATGTGCCACCATGCCCAGCTAAATTTTTTGATTTATTATAGAAATGAGGTCTTGCCATGTTGCCCAAGTTGGTCTCGAACCTGCTCAGGCAATCCTCTCACCTCTGCCTCTCAAGTGCTGGGATTACAGGCATAAGCCACCGCACCCAGCCTAAAATAAATTTTTAACAAACTCAGGAGTCAATGGTCACAAGACAGGCACAGTCCCTACCAGCAGGGACATGGCGAGCAAGTGTTGAAACCAGTAAATATAACAGAATACGTGCTGAATGATACTAAGGGGAGGGAGAGTATTCACGATGGTATGGGAATTTCCAGCAAAAGTATTTAATTGAAAGCTGGGTACAGTGGTGTGTGCCTGTAATTGTAATCCCAGCTATTCAGGAGGCTGAGGCAGGAGGATCCCTTGAGCCCAGGAGTTTGAAAATAGCCTGGACAACGTATCCAGATCCCATCTTTAAAAAAGCAGTGGGGGTCGGGCTCAGTGGCTCAGCCTATAATCCCAACGCTTTGGGAGGCCGAGGTGAGTGGATTGCCTGAGCCCGTGGGTTCAAGACCCGCCCGGGCAATTTGGCAAGACCTCATCTCTACAATAAATTTTTTAAAAATCAGCCAGGCGTGGTAGTGCGTGCCTGTAATTCTGGCCACTCGGAATGCTGAGGCGGAAGGATTGCTGGAGCCCAGCGGGTCAAGGCTGCAGTGGCCAGGAGCATGCCACTGCACTCCAGTCTGGGCGACAGAGTGAGACTCCAACTCAAAAAAAAAAAAGCAGGGGGATTGAGTCTGTGAGTCAGAATTTCAGCTGAGCTCTGAAATATGAACACCAGTTAGCCAGGCAAAAGGACAGTGAGGGGTGGTGGAAGAGTATTCCTGGTGGAGGAAACAACATGTGAAAAGGCCCAGAGATAAGCAAGAGCAAAGCACATCGAAGACTCAAGTGCAGAATTTAAGGGGAGGAGGAGGCCTGGCAGACAAGACCCAAAGCTGAAACGTGGCCATGGGCCAGTCCCTGTGGGGCCTCATGGGCCAGGGACGAGGGTGGGCTCCAGACAGAAGAGTGTTAAGCACAAGGGTGGCCCATGAGGCCTGCCTTGTAGGCTGCTTTCTCTGGCTTCAGTGCAGGGATGGATTGAGCAGAAGCAAGCGTGGAGGCTGCCCTCCAGTACTTATTAAACTGTTTCCTTTCCTGGACACTAGCCTACGTTTATTTTTAGTTCCAGGGACAGACTCAAAATTCTTTTTTGGTTTTTAGCAGAAGTTCACAGACTTCCAAAGGGTGTTGTTGGGAATCCCACATGAATCCTTAAATAGTAGACAAAACCTGGCATTATGGTGCCTTTGTCAATGTTAAATTGTAATACATCTTAAGTCCCTGGCTACAGCTGTGTCTATGGGTGTCTGTGGGTGCTAAAGACAAAATGAAGATAATAAATGATAGAGAGGCAGGCAGCCCTTGGACAGGCCTCCAGGTTCCAGGGTCTAGTCCACACATCCAGGGTTGTCTCAGGGCAACCAGACTCAGAAGAGACTGACGAATAAGCCAGATGCTACTTTATTAGTTGCTGCCTGAGAACAGATTCTGCCAGAATGCTGAGTCTTATCTCAGACCCCGAACTTATCCTGGAAGAACTGCTCAGGGCAGCCAGTTGATGTGGAGGGTTACTTCAGGCATGCAGACATGCTTGGGCCTCAGGAGGCTTGGGCTGCTGACCAAGGTCTCTTATGACAGCCGTTCTCACCCCAGGCAGTGTTTAATAAGTTCCTTATCATTGACCCTTTTCTCTACACTAGGGGTCTCCAACCCCCTGGGCCATGGACCATATGGGTCTGTGGCCCTTTAGAAACCAGACCACACAGCAGGAGGTGAGTAGCGCTGAGCAGAGCTCCGCCTCCTGTCAGATCAACTGCAGTATTAGATTCTCCTAA
Source organism: Tarsius wallacei (assembly GCA_963574415.1). Taxonomy (NCBI): domain Eukaryota; kingdom Metazoa; phylum Chordata; class Mammalia; order Primates; family Tarsiidae; genus Tarsius; species Tarsius wallacei. The sequence goes on from CAUYQG010155474.1 coordinate 16,442, forward strand.
GAGTGTGAACCCTATTGTGAATTGCACCTGCTAGGGATCTAGGTTGCCCGATCCTTTTGAGAATCTTATTCCTGAAGATTCCTACCCCTGTCCCCCCACTCCCACCCTCACTCCCCTGCCTGTGGAAAAATTGTCTTCCACAAAATCAGCCCCTGATGCAAAAAAGGTTGGGAACCAGTGCTCTATACAGTCAGTACCTGTTTTTCAGACCATGCTCACGTGTAGCAGCCTCAGATATTGGCTATTCCCATCTTGGTTCTCCTGGATAGGGTCTGGTCTCTTCCCAAGTCCCTCGGCCCTGGCTCCTGCCAAAGGCAACAACCTCCAAGTCTAGGGATCCCCTCCTCACATACGCTGACTTCACTGAACATCAGGACTCACAAAGAGCCCGACCCTCAGAAGCAATGCCCTACAAGGAGTTGAGATTCTAAATTCCATGAAGACCTGGGAGTAAAACATCTTCCCAAACTGTGGTCCCTGCATGTTCTGCCTCTGAAGGCAGTGCCTCATCATGGTTAGGAAAAAGGGGCTTGCACTCATTTCATTTCTTTCTTTAAATTTTTATTTTTTGAGTCGGAGTCTTACTCTGTCACCCAGGCTGGAGTGCAGTGGCATGGTCTCGGCCACCAAAGCCTCGGCCTGCTAGGCTCAGGCGATCCTTCTGCCTCAGCCTTCCAAGTAGCTGGAACTACAGGCATGTGCCACCGTGCCCGGTTAATTTTTCTTGATTTATTGTAGAGACGAGGTCTCGCCAAGTTGCCCAGGCTGGTCTGGGACCCGTGGGCTCAGGCAGTCCTTTCATCTTGGCCTCCCAAAGTGCTGGGATTATAGGCGTGAGCTCGTTTCCTTTCTTACTTAGGCTCCTCCCCAGTGCATTCCTGCAAGTCCTGGGGTGGGGGGGAGAGGGCTTTTCCTGTCACTTCAGTTAATTAAGCAATAGATCTAATCTGCTACTTTTAATAAACTCAGTTATTAGCAGGAGCCCTAAAAGGCTTCTACCTCAAACAGAGGTAAAATATGGACAGTGGTGGTAAGTAGAAGATTTCAAACACATGGTAAAAAGACAGTTATCATTGTTAAAAGGATAAACCAAAACCACAAAATTATATATTTAATGTTTCAAGACAAACAACTTGGTTTGAAATTATTCTACTTCTGAAAGGCCTTTTAAAGAAAGGTGCTAGTAGAAGTCTTTGTGTTTGAAGGATTAGACTCAAAGATGTAAAAATAAACAAAAACCAATTTTTGTGTTTGAAAGATGCATCACAATGTCCCTGTCCCTCTCCTCTGTGGCCAGGCCTTGACCAGACTTCTCCAGCAATGTTCCCACATGCCTGCAGGGAGGGGACAGAGCCTGGGCGAATTCCAGGCAGGGATGGTTCAGAGGTTACAGTTAACTGCTGCTTCTGAAGGACCTTGTCCCTTCAGTCGGAAAAATGCTCTCCAAGTCTTCTCTAAAAATAGTCCTCACTGGGATTTTCCAGTTTGACATTCCTTTGGTTACAATGACCAAGGACAACCAAAGCCTCCAGTGGAATCCCACCTTCTGTGGGACCTTCATTCTTGGTTCCTGCTGCCTCCAAACCCTAATGGCATTTGACAGTTCAGGGGAAGATTCGCCTGCTGGACAGCTGCCTCACTCTCCCCATGGCAGGGAAGGGGAATGGTTGTCTTGGGAAGAAGGCCAAGACGGTGGCCACAAGGAAATGGGAAAAATACCTCCACTTACTCTCCAGTGCTGAAGCCCATGCTGAGCCAGGTACTGGCTAAACTAGCCGTGAAAAGGCCAGGTGTGGTGGCTCACACCTGTAATCCCAGCACTTTGGGAAGTGGAGGTGAGTAGATTGCTGGAGTCCAGGGGTTCAAGACCAGAAGGCAATACCCACCCACTAAGCATTTGCTGCTGCCCTGTCCTGAGCCTGGGCCACATGCTGGGGCCGCAAGGCTCTCACAGAAGAACTAGGATGGGAGGGAGTGATTGTTGAACCACAGTGGTCTGCCCAGCCTCCATCTCTCCTTGTTCTGAGGGCTGCTCCTTTACTGCAACACCTGCCTCCCTGGACAGGTGATGCCCACAAAGGAAGAGTGAGCAGTTGATCCAAGTAAGACCAATTATGGTGCCCTTCTACCCTAATGATTGGCTCAGGGTGGACATGGGGCCTGAGTTGAGCCAATGAGAATCCCATCCTGGGATTTTTCTCTAGAATGCATAGGAATCACTCAAGGGGTAGAGTCTCAGGACCTCCTCCTGAACATCTGATGCTTAGACCTAAAGTGGGAGGCAGGAATCACAGCTGTAAGTAGCTATGCGACTACAAGGCCAATACAACTGCCTGGGGCAAGAAAGAGTTTCATGGAGCTAAACTGGGACTTGAAGGCTAAGTAGTTCAGCAACACATGATGCTACCAACAGCTCCTGCCCTCTTGAAACAGTCTCTGTTCTCAGGCTCTCCTAATTTTCCTCCTACCTCTCTGGTTGTTCTTCTATTATCTTTAGCTCAGTATCTAGAGGTCTGTTTTCCTCGGGGCACTATCTTCATCCATTTTCCATAATTCTAGACCTTTCTCCTGAGCTCCATCCACTTAGATCCATCTGTCCCCTAGATATCACCCTTGGGCATCCTGAGTTCCATGAGACCAAATGTAACTCATTGTCTCACCTGCTCTTTTTTTACCCCGCCCCAGCAATAAAAACACCTGTTCCTTTATGAGGCTGGGGAGAGGGGAACATTAACACAAAGTGCATTCTGTGTGCCAGATACTGTTCTCCTTGGTTTTCATATACTAACTCATTTAATTCTCAAAACAGCCCAGTGAGGAGGGCTAACTCCTGGACATTCTGTAGGGTTCAGGCTAGGTGTCATCTCATCCAAGAACACCTTCCTAAGTTCCCAGCCTGGGTCTGGTGCTCCTGGCCTGGCATCCACAGCCCCTGGCGTCAAAGTATTTATTACACTGTATTACAACTTACTGTTTACCCATGTGTATGCTGCCCTTCCAGGCCATGAGCCCTAAGAAGGCAAAGGTCTCATTTATCTCTGGGTCTGGCTCAGGGCGAGATGTGTGGCAGGCTCAAAAGGACTGTTTGTGGAACAAGATTTTACTCACTGGTTATGAAACCTCAGACAAAATGTTAACCTCTGTTGGCCTCACTTTCCTCATCTGTAATCTGTAAGGGATTTAGAATTGTTTCTGAGACAAAATAAACACTCAGCAAATGCTTACTCAATATTGGTGACAGGATTCTTTTTTTTTTTTTTGAGTTGGAGTCTCACTCTGTCGCCCAGACTGGAGTGCAGTGGCACACTCCCGGCCACCGCAGCCTCGACCTGCTGGGCTCCAGCGATCCTTCCGCCTCAGCCTTCCAAGTAGGTGGAACTACAGTACAGGCGCGCGCTACCACGCCTGGCTCATTTTTCATTTATTGTAGAGATGAGGTCTCGCCAAGTTGCCCAGGCGGGTCTCGAATCCAGGGGCTCAGGCAATTCACTCACCTCAGCCTCCCAAGGCGTGGGATTACAGGCTGAGCCACCGAGCCCGACTGGTGACAGAATTCTGAACAAGCAAGAGAGAGAAAAGCATTCCGGAAAGAGCCAGCCTAAGCAAAGGGCCTGACAAAAAGGCTTGAGGGGTTCAGAAAGAGGTGAGTGGTCTGGATTCTTGTTCAGACATGGGGAAGGGCTAGAAAGTGTGTGAAGGACAGATAGGAGCAGGGATAGATGGGCAGAAATAGTAGGTTGGGAACTGAGTCTGAAGGCTTCTGTAGTCTGCAGAGGCATTGGAGCTGTGCTTTGCTCTTTAAGCAGGGGACTGACATGATCAGATTTGGGCAAAAACTAAAAGTACAGATGAATAATTCAAAGTCTTATCGCCTCGGTTTCAAGTGGATAGTAGAGACACTGTTACCTTGAATAATGTATAGAGCCCTTTTAAAGGGAAAAAGGTCTTATAGGCCCTAAGAATATGTCTGTGGGTGCCTAGGGAACCCCAGACCTTTCAGGGGAAACCCTGGGGCTGCCAGAAGTGTCCCAAGAGTTCAGGAAGCTGGATCCATGAGCACCTGAGCTAAGCCTTGAAGGACAGACTTTAGGTAAGTGATCAGATTGGGCAGGAGAGCAAAATGGTAGGACATAGCAAAGGAAGAGTCCAGGAGGTCAGAGCCTGGGGGAGGAGGAAGAGTGGCGGGGGATCACACTTACTAAGGAAGTAGCGGGGCTGAAGAGGTGTAAGGGGCCATTGTGAATGGTCTGAATGTCACTCCACTTTGGTTCTTAGCCTGCATACATGGGCAAACTTGAAGGCTGGTTATGTTTCATTCAATATATTTATGTGGAAACACTCAAAATTAGAAAAAAAAAAAAAAAGGTAAGTATAGTACAAAGAATTTTTCTCTTAAATCATTTGAGAGCAAATTGCCACTCTACCATACTGTCACCCTTAAATACTTTAGTGTGTATTTTCTACAAAGAATATTCACCTCCTTTACCAGAATACACATCAAAATCAGGAAACTATTGATTCATTACTACCATCTGACTCTCAGATTCCAATCATGTTTTGCCAATGTCTTGTAGCAAAATGATGCCATTGAGCATCATGTGTTGCCCTCTTCGTTGTCATGTCTATAGTCTCCTTCAGACTAGAACAGTTCCTCAGATGCTCCTTGACTTTCATGGCCTTGACACTTTAGAAGATTACAGACAAGTATTTTGTAGGATGTCCCTCAATTTTGGTTTTTGATGTTTCTTCCTGATTAGATCCTAGTTATACATTTTTGGCAAAAATAAGCTGGGTGCGGTGGCTCATGCCTGTAATCCTAGCACTTTGGGAGGCAGAGGCGAGAGGACTGCTTGAGCCCACAGGTTTGAGACCAGCCTGGGCAACTTGGCAAGACCTTGTCTCTACAATAAATCAAGAAAAATTAGCTGGACATGGTAGTGCGTGCCTCTAGTTCCAGCTACTTGGAAGGCTGAGACAGAAGGATTGCCTGAGCCCAGCTGGTCGAGGCTGTGGTGGCCGTAAGTGTGCCACTGCACTCCAACCTGGGCAACAGAGTGAGACTCCGACTCAAAAAATAAAAAATAAAAATAAACATTTTTGACAAAAATATCCCAGCAGTGAGGCTGTGTTCTCAGTGCATGCTATCAGGAGGCATACAGTTGCTATTGTCAGATTACTAATGATGTTAACTTTGATCTGCTGATTGGGCTTGTGTCTACCAGACTTCTCCACTGTTAATATACTTTTTCTCCCATGTAATAAATAAATCTGAGACAATTTAGGCATCAAAATAAATACTGATAGTGATGGGCTATAACCCATTGAATAAATCATGTAAATTTGAAGTTTTATGAGGAATGGAATGTTGTTTCACACTGAACTTTCAGTTTATTACTTTATATCATTATAGACTAATGATTTCCTATTTTACTCCATGGGTTATAATCCATTACAATCTTTTTCTTTTTAAGAGACAAGAGTCTCACTCTGTTACCCAGGCTGGAATACAGTGGAGCAACCATAGCTCACTGTAACCTCAACTGCTGGACTCAAGTGATCCTCCTGCCTTAGCCTCCCTCCTGAGTAGCTAGGACTACAGGTGCACACCACTGTGCCTGGTATTATTATTTTATTTTTTTATTTTTTGAGTTGGAGTCTCACTCTGTCACTCAGGCTGGAGTACATTGGCACACTCACAGCCACTGCAGCTTCGACCTGCTGGGTTCAGGTGATCCTTCTCCCTCAGCCTTCCAAGTTGCTGGAACAACAGGTGCATACCACCACACCCGGTTAATTTTTTTGATTTAGTGTAGAGACGAGGTCTCTCCAAGTTGTCCAGGCTGGTCTTGAACCCATGGGCTCAGGCAGTCCTCTCACCCCAATCTCCCAAAGTGCGGGGTTTACGGGCTTGAGCCACCGCGCCGGGCTTTTTTTTTTTTTTCTGCTCAAATTTTCCTCAATTTGGACAGTAGGCTCCTGTGTCTTTTTTTTTTTTTTTTTTCCTCAAAGAAGTGAGGTCTTGCTATGTAGCCGAGGCCTTGAACTACACCTGGCTTATTTTTTTTCTCAAAGAAGTGAGGTCTTGCTGTGTAGCCGAGGCCTTGAACTCCTGGGCTCAAAATTGGCCTCCTGAGTAGCTGGAACTGTAGGTGCATACCACCATGGCAGGCTTCTGTGTCTTTCTTACATGTCTCTATTTTTCTTTGAATCTGTTCTTACTTTCTGGCACAGATGTTCCCGGCTCATCTTATGCTTTTATTCCTTTCCCAGCCCTGGAATCAGCCATTTCTCCAAGAAGCTCTGATTTGTTTCACTGAGGAATGGTACTTAGAAACCAAGATCTTGGCACAAGATGTGCTTATTGCAATTGAGCTGTTGCTGCTTCCAGGCCCTCTCAGGGAAAAAAGATAATATATGCATGCATAGAAATATATATATGTACACATTAATATCTAATTTATTTTTATTTTATAGAGTCAGGCTCTTACTCTGTCACCCAGACTGGAGTGCGGTGGCATGATCATGCCTCACTTCAGCCTCACTTCAGCCTCAAACTCCTGGGCTCAAGTGATCCTCCCACCTCAGCCTCACAGGTAGGTGCACACCACCACAGTCGGCTAATTAATGTTTTTAAACATTTCTATGGGTGAATGTATTGAAAACCCTGAGTTCACACTGATACTTCCAATTCCAATCCAACATCATAGGGTTCATTCTAGTTTTCTCTTTTCATAATTTGTGCCTGCCTTCTCTGGAGTGAGAAACCTGGCTCCCATTATCCTCCATCATTTTTATTTATTTATTTTTTGAGTTGGAGTCTCACTCTGTCACCCAGGCTGGAGTGCAGTGGCACGCTCATGGCTACCACAGCCATGACCCGCTGGGCTCAGGCGATCCTTCCGCCTCAGCCTTCCAAGTAGCAGAATTATAGGCACATGGCTACCACACCTGGCTTATTTTTTGATTTATTGTAGAGACGAGGTCTTGCCAAGTTGTCCAGGTTGGTCTCGAACCCCTGAGCTCAGGCAATCCTCTCACCTTGACCTCCTAAAGTGCTGGGATTACAGGCTTGAACCACTGCACCCAGCCTCATTAACTTATCTGACCAATGCTTGTATGCAACCATCCTCCCCTCTATACCATTACTCCATCCCTGCATGGATGCCCCCCTCACCACATTACTCCACACTGGGCCACCCCACTGATTCTGACACCTCCTGCTTGGCTGCTCTACTCCATGGTGGATGCTGTCCTCATTCACCCCAGGCTGACACCCTTTTTCCTCTCCACTAGGGAAGAATACCCATGTGTTTGCTTTTCCTCAACCCACTTGGGCTCTGGCATCCTATGCCCCTCTATCCTCCCCCTCCACCCACAGGAGAACACCCTCTTCACTATGCCAGGCCACTCTCCCATCCTCACTTATAGGGACATTCTTCACCTTGCTCAGGTTCCAAAACCCTGCTCGAGGTCTCCACAGCTCCCCACTCCACCCCCAAGTACAGATACCTACCATGCTCTATCCCTAAAGGCTTTAGGCTCAAATTTTTGGGGAAGAAGAACCCTGCAACAATTTTGTTGTATTTTTTTTTTCCTTTTTTCTTTTTTGAGTCAGAGTCTTACACTATCATTAAGGTTGGAGTGCAGTGGCACAATCACAGCTCATGGCAGCCTTGACATCCTGGGCTCAGGCAATCATTCTGCCTCAGCCTCCCAAGTAGCTGGGACTACAGACACACATCACCATACCCAGCTAATTTGTGTGTGTGTGTGTGTGTGTGTGTATGTGAAGAGATGAGGTCTCATTATGTTGCCTAGGCTGGTTCCTGGGCTCAAGCAATCCTCCTGTCTTGACCTCCCGAAGTGCTGGGATTACAGGCATGAGCCACTGTGCCCAGCCCAATTTTGTTTTTTCTTTTGAGAAGAGAGAAGCTAACTGTGGCATTAGAGACATCAGTTGGCTTGTCTGGTATTCCCAGAAGAATAGAGCTGTGTAGGAGGAGCAGGACCCATCTCCCTGTCACCAAAATCTTGAATGTCACCAACATGCCCACGGCTCATTAGAAGATACCTATGGCTGCTGAGGAGAGGCAGGGAGGAGGCCCCAGGAGGCCACATACCTCAATTCGGATGCCCACACATGCAGATGGCAGAGAGCTCCCTTGGCCAAGAAATCAGGCAGTTGCCCAGGTGATGGAATATATGGTGTATCAAAAGCTTGTCTGCTCTAAAATAGCTCTTATTCAGTCTCAACTAGCAATTTATTTCTTCAGACTTAAGGCTTGGCGTTTAGCATTGCCCAGGCTGCTGGCTGAAAACTAGCTAGGGAAAAGCATGAAGATCTGGTAGAGGAAGGCAGTGAGGCAGCAGCAACCACACTTGGTTTCTCACTCCCAACTCTGTGTGACCCTGAAAAATAATTTCCCTCCTTGGCCCTATTTCCCCATGTATAAGGTGGCGACTTCTATGGTCTTTTCAAGAACTAAGGTCTGTCTCTCCAGTTAGTTCAGGACTGGTTGTGTTTTGGGACACTGTGTGCCCACTACACACTGCGTGAAGCACACACTTTAATCAATGTAGCCGGCTGCCTGGTGAGGTAAGCGAGATTCTTCTCACCACTTTACAGAGGATGATGGTGAGATTCAGAGAGGTTACATGACTTCTCCACAACTATGCAACTGCCAGGCTCGGGGGCAGGACTCAAACTCATCTGTCTGACACAGAATTCCCAGCTGATACAGCCCAGGTGTGAGGCCTAGGGTTGTGGGCTAGTTTTCCTTTTGTCAGAGCAGTTCCAGTTCAGCTCAGTGCCAGAAATATTTCTGGTTTCAAGTGCAGGGAGAACCATCTGGCAGAATGGCTGGTATGAGGCTGTGTTTGGTGATGCTTCCCATAAGGACTCAGCACTCAGCATCAGCAGGTTATCTGCTGAACTCCCCATTGTGCCCAGGACTGTGCACCACAGGAGGAACTTGTTCCCAGGGGGCAACAGCTCCCAGACTTGTCCTAATTATGACAAATCCATCAATTTACAGATGCTGATTTCCTCTGGGGCAAGGACAGTAAAGGGGAAGAGAGGCAGGAGAGAGGAAACTGAGAGGCTGAAAGGTACTATAAACAGAGTTCAAATCCAAGGATCGTAAAAACATGGAACTTTACCAAGCCTCAGAAACCCTGTTCTCAAAGAGCACTCTGTGGAACCTGGAAGATGGCCACAGTCAGAGCTAGATGGGAAACTCCACACTCAAGGCCTTCTGAAGAGTCACACCTACTGATCACCCATAAAACAAATCACAACAAAATCTGTTTAGGCTGGGCCTGGTGGCTCATGCCTGTAATCCCAGATCTTTAGGAGGCAAGGCAGGAGGCTTCCCTGAGCCCAGATGTGTGAGACCAGCCTGGACAACAGAGCAAGACATTATCTCTACAAAAAAATTAAAAAATTAGCCAGGCATGGTGGTGCATGCCTGTAGTCCTAGCTACTCAGGAGGTTGAGGTGGGAGGATCACTTGAGCCCGGAAGTTTGAGGTTACAGTGAGCTATGATTGACCCACTGCACTCTAACCTGGGTGACCAAGCGAAACCCTGCATCTTTTTTAAAAAATGTGTTTAATGTAGTGATTAACAGAGACTGGGGAGGGGTTGGGGGAAAAGAGGAGGGGAGAAGTTGGTCAATGAGTACAAAATTACAATTACACAGTAAGGTGACCATGGTTAACAGCAAGATATTATATGATTATAGTACAAAATAGCTATGAGAGGTTTTTCTTTTCATTTTCTAGAATTTTCCAGAAGAGAGGTTTTTAAAAAATGTTTAGCCGGGCTCGGTGACTCAGCCTGTAATCCCATGCCTTGGGAGGCTGAGGTGAGTGGATTGCCTGAGCCCGCGGGTTCGAAACCCAGCTGGGCAACTTGGTGAGACCTCATCTCTACAGTAAATCAAAAAATTAGCCGGGTGTGGTAGCGCGTGCCTGTAGTTCCAGCTACTTGGAAGGCTGAGGCGGAAGGATCACCGGAGCCCAATAGGTCGAGGCTGCAGTGGCCGGGAGTGGCCACTGCACTCCAGTCTGGGCAACAGAGTGAGACTCCAACTCAAAAAAAATAAATAAAAATAAAAAATGTTTGCACCCCAAATAAATGATAAATGCATGAAGTGATGGATATGCTAACTACCCTGATTTGAACACTATAAAACACACACATGTATCGAAACATTGAACTGTACTCCCTAAATATGTGTAATTATAATTTATTAATTTTTAAAAGTCTGCTGAGGCCGGACTCGGTGGCTCAGCCTGTAATCCCAGCACTTTGGGAGGCCAAGGCAAGTGGACTGCCTGAGCCCGTGGGTTCGAGACCCACCCGGGCAATTTGGCAAGACCTCCACTCTACAATAAATAAAAAAAAATTAGCCGGGTATGGTAGCGCTCACCTGTAGTTCCGGCTACTTGGAAGGATGAGGCGGAAGGATCGCCAGAGCCCAGCAGGTTGAGGCTGCGGTGGCCGGGAGCGTGCCACTGCACTCCAGTCTGAGCAACAGAGTGAGACTCCAACTCAAAAAAAAAAGTCTGTTGAATGTAGTTTAACCTTGAGTTTTCCCAACCTACTTGACTACCTACTAGATGATGTGCTCCAGAAAGCACTCTGGGAAACCTAGAGTTAGGCTTTTACAAACAAGAAGAGGACTATAAGAGCGAGGCAGGCAATCAGAGGCAGAGCCTGCACCAGAACCATGGTGCTGCAGCTGCAAGGCAAACAAACCCTTGCTATTTGCTCACCTCTCACGGGCCTATTGTGAGACAGAAACATGTCGAGGTGCAAAGCCACCTAACATTAAGTGGAACCTCTGAAATACCTTCTCAACACCCACATTATTTTCTGTACACAAAGCTTAAACAATGACAGTGTTTAGCCTCCTATATACTCCCAAGTTTAATTCCAGGCTAGGATTTGTTAGATGATTCTGAATAGGTCAAACATAGATTCACAGTAAAATGGTGCCAAATATTTTAAATATCAAGAGCAGATGTGACAGGCCACAGGCTGCTGACAGATGTACCAAGGCACCCCGACTCTTTAAGACAAGCTACTGCCTTAAAAAAGGAATATAGTTTTAAATTGTTGAACGCTTCCCAAAACAAAAACTTAAATGCTTTCACATTGTGTTTGCCTTTTCTAGTAGAACTTTAAATAGTTCTTTAAAGACCGCTTAGCTGAGTGGGTTTTGGGGGAGGCAGGATGAAAAAGATGGGCGATCCTGATGATCACTTAGGAATGTCAGCTAATTCAGTTCTAAGCAAGAAATTGGTTCAATTAAATGTTACATAAAAACATTATATGTAAAAATATCTCAATGTTGTTGTCATTTACCTTGAGTTGTTTGATGGAAACAATCTACCCACACGAGAATTTACTATTATTATTATATTTTTAATAGAGATTGGGTCTCACTTTGTTGTCCAGGCTGGTCCTGAATGCCTGGCCTCAAGTGATCCCCTGTCTTGCCCTCCCTAAGTGCTGGGATTACATGCATGAGCCACTATGCCCAGCTAGGAATTTCGTTTTTGTTTTGTTTTGTTTTGTTTTGTTTTGAGTTGGAGTCTCACTCTGTCGTCCAGACTGGAGTGCAGTTGCCGCTCCCAGCCACCAGAGCCTCGACCTGCTGGGCTCCGGCGATCCTTCTGCCTCAGCCTTCCAAGCAGCTGGAACTACAGGCGCGTGCTACCACACGCGGCTAATTTTTTGATTTATTGTAGAGATGAGGTCTCACCAAGTTGCCCAGGTGGGTCTCGAACCCG